>JACSZP010009587.1:0-11865 GCA_016161895.1 Pinna nobilis | reverse complement strand
GAAGGTTCTGAGATGGAGATTTTTCACGCAGACCGAGGTTCTAAGATGCTATTTCCATGTATCGATCAAGGTTCTAAGATGCTTTCGCCCTATATATAACCGAGGTTCTAAGATAGCAATTTGCTATAGAGACCTAAGGTTCTTAAATACAGTTTTTGAATGCATAACAAGGTTCATAGATTTATTATCTATAAATAGAAAAAGATAGTTCAATTCAGTCTCCATATATGAAGAAAAGTTCTAAGACGAAGATTTTTCACGCAGACCGAGGTTCTAAGATGCCATTTCCATGTATCGATCACGAATTTAGATGCTTTCTTCCTATATAAAAGCGATATTCTACGATAGCGTTTTTTCTATAGAGATGGGTTGAGATTTAAGGTTGTTAAATACAGGTTTTGTATGAATTACAAGGTTTATAAATATATCATCTATATATAGACACAGATTTTTCAAGGCAGTCTCCATATATGGAGAAAGGTTCTAAGACTGACATTTTGTACACACACCCAGGTTCTAAAATGTTTTTTCTATATATGGATCCTGGTTCTCAGATGCTTTCTCCCTTTATATTACCGAAATTCGAAACCGAAAGACAGCGTTTTTCTATAGAGACATGTGATCTGACATCTGATTTTGTTTCCATAACCAAGCTTTATGAATATATTATCTATATAAGACAAATACTCTTTAATGCAGTCTCAATATATTTAGGGAGGTTCTTATATTGAGATTTTGCACGCAGACCGAGGTTCTAAGATGCTATTTCCATGCATGGATCAAGGTTGTTAGGTGCTTTCTCCCTATATATAACCGAGGTTCTAAGATAGCGTTTTTCTATANNGCATACCTAGTCCCGATCCCCTTTTTTCTCGTTTATGACCATCACCGATTGTTACTTATTCTTGTATTCGAAAATATGTGACACGACGGATGCCGCGCGCGGAGCAGGACTTGCTCACCCTTCCGGGACACTTGAACTCACTCGCGGTTTTTAGTGAGGTTCGTGTTACTCTATTTCTAGTTATAGGTGTATTTGTGTATTTCTGTTTGTAGTTTTGTCTCGGTTTTGGTCACGGTATTGTCTGTCGTTGACTTATTGAATTTTGAATGCCCCTTCGTATCTTCTACTTCACTCCTTTTATTAAGTATTTGTAGTTGAATGAAACATATAATACCGAACCTTCGTATCAAGGATAGGGATAGATACTCTAACAATTTCATACGTGGATGTAAGTTCTTCAGTTCGAACAAAATTCGTTAATCTGCATCAATTTGATCTACCTGTCATATACAGTCTAAGCTACCACTGAATTCAACGAATATCTGCCCGATAATACCTAAATGTATGCCTCTCTGAGGGGTTTATCCTACATTTTAAAATCATCTTGATATAGAGACCACCTGTTATATATGACTATTTGCATCTTCCCTTGGATAAACTCTCAAAACAGGTTAGACTGTATATATTCATATCTACACTCAGTGGAATCTCCCTATTCAGATTACACAAATGTGTTTATTATTGATCATAATCTTGAAGCTTTCATGACATAAATGATTGCAGTCAAAAATGATAAAAAGAAGAATCAGTATTAAAGTAGTAACATGTCAATAAATCCTGTTGTATTGTTGTCTAACGCCTTACTCAAGAATCGTTTGTCCATACGAAGACATAAATAGATGCCAATAAAGAGCTTCAAATTTAAAAAAAAAACTGTAGATCCAGAAACTTTCGCGGAACCTTATTTTGGCAAAAGGTTGCTCTGTTATTATTCGCGACACTATATTTTCGCGCTTGTGCATGCTAAGTATGGTCAGATATGTTGCATGGTGCATGTTAATGCAATATTAGTAAATTTAGCGAGAACTTTAGTAAGTGACCTCGCGTAATTACGCGAAAATAAAATTCTCGCGAATAAAACTGGATTTACAGTATATTTAGCAATTTAAGCCGTTCATCCACGAGAAATCTTTAACGTGCCTACAATTGTGACACGTGATCTCGGTTTTTACTGTCTCATCGTAAGAATGGGAAAATCCAATCGCCTCGACCGAGACTCGAACCTAGGACTCCAAGTACTGAAGTTGAGGAGACGAACACGCTACATTCTAGCCACTAACAAAGGTCCCGTGTCATAGTCGGTGTCGGAAAGTTAAAGAACCCTCCCTGCTCTATAACCATAAGTTTCGAGCATAGGCAAAATTTATCATCCTTCGCCGGCACATGGTGACATCTCCATTTTAAGTGAAAGATTTTTGAGTGGGACGTTAAGCAACAACATTCTAGCTACAGCAGTGCTTCATTACGATAATTATTTTCAACTTTGAGTACTCAAATACGGAGCCATGATTGTGTATGGATAGAGAATAAAAATAACATTTTGACGTCATGTGCGGTATTTTATCATCTGGATTTTATTTGATCTTTGAATATTGATATTGTAAAATAGTTGATGGGCTACATGGATCTATCTAAAGCCAACAGCTTCCCAGAGGGTTATTAATATGAAAATCAAATCCTATATGGAATTACACAACTGAGTTCATTTATTTCATACAAACATTATTAATGGTTTGGTGAAATTGAATGCATGCATTTACGTTGTTAGTGACACAGGAGGCCGAATGAAAATAAATTGATAGACTGAAATGCTCATTAAACTGCATGAATGTATCGATCCAGTACTTGGGTATCATTATGCAATAGATTAAAACATTTAACGTGGTTATGTTGGGATTTTATCCCAGTCTTTCACAATTCTAGGAACTCATAAATGAAATTCTCCTGAGAAGAATTGATAAAGAGTTTAGATTAATATTTCACTTATAAAATTGTGCAAAATATGTCTATAAAGATTTAGCTTTTTTTCTTTTTTTTTTAAATTTTATTATTTTAAATCCGTAATTGCGAATTAATCATTTTCAGATTTTTATTTCAAAAGACTTATGAAGTAAATCTTCCCTGAAAAGTATCGGTAAAGATTTACATCAGTATTTCACTTTTAAAATACATGTATGTTTCAAAAGATTGAGTATGCTTTTTAGTTGAGATAAACAGAATCTATCAACAATTTGTATAGAGACAGAGACATCTCAACCGAGTGTCAAAGAACTACAGTCCACGACGAGGCTTGCTGCAAATCTTTGACACGAGGATGAAATTTATCTGTTCCTGTACAAGATGGTGGTTGATGTTTTTTCTCTCATCCTCAAATAATGCATTTCTAAGTAGTAAATATATAGGTGCAACACTGCATTCAAGCGGACGAAATATGTCAAAAGTTGGTCAAGACTTAACGGTAGTGACGTTAGGGGGTTCGAGACAAGCACGCGGGGTGCGAGACAGAAATATCTCAGAACGGGTACATTAATGGATTTCTCTGTCCGGTGTGAGAGAAAAGTTTAACCCGAAAGCGCGAATTTACATGGATATCATTATTTCAGTTTATAAAGTAGCACAAAAAAATGTCTCATTAGATTTAGTATACTTCATTGGACTGAGATAGTATAACGTTAAACATGAATGTGAAAATTTATATTTTCATGTTACTATAGTTTTCCTTATCAGTATGTATTTGGCCTAACCTTAGTGACCCACTGAATTCAAGGACTATCTGTATTATGTGACCTAAATGTCAAAAATAGCTTCTTCCTTCATAAGTCACCTGACTAAAGAGACCACCTGTCATATGAGACCTTTTTTGTGCCTTTCTGTGGACGGTTTCTTAAAGCAGGTTTGACTGTATATACATGTGTCTTTGGTATTTTTTTATATTGAGGGTCTCCATAGTTTCCTGATTTATAGTATTTTTTTCTGCCTGAGTCAGAAGATGAAAATAAGTTTAATAGACAAAATAATATATATTCAGTATTCAAAATTTAACACACGGAAAGACATACAGAACAAGGAAACCAAACAGAATGAAAATTAAAGATACTCTGCATAAGAACGAAAGCGAACCCCTAAAAAGGAGTGGCATCGGGTGTTCGGGAAATGATAGCTTTTCCTGCTTTCTAGCAACATTCCCCACTTTCGATTTAGCAGAAGTCAAATTAGGTAAACACGAGAGCGACAATGAGTGTTAGATATGTATTCTTCCAACAATATGCTATTCATTCAGGAATGACAGGTACATGTATTTTATTAATCATATTATCTTTGGCACAAAAGTAGAATAACTATCACTTCTTGAGAGGACATTGTGTAATTTTAAATACAGGTGTATACAGAAGTTAATAGTTTATAGTTTATTAAGCTTTAAGCCATTCGGCTTATCAGCATGAATACAGAATACAATATATGAGTACAAATATCAAATATCATATTTACAATATAGAAGTAATGTAGACAAATTGATGGGTCGTCTACAGATGATTATAAATTCCATGTGATGTACTTCCATGTCATTAAAGTAATTAGGCCTTCATGTGGTTTTCAACAGTAAATCATTTCATATGATGATTTCATGTAAAGGATTTTACAAAAGACCAATAATTTGTTTTTATAAAAGATAGTGCAAAGAGAAAGATTTTCGAAATTTAAGATATCCTACTTATGGTACTCAAGATGGAAACCAATAACAAATCCCAAGTGGGATCAGTCGGCCTCCTGTTATTTCATATCATTTTCCTATATGAGGCTTATTAAACAATTCTTTATCATGCAAAGAAATTTATTATTTAATTAAAGTGCTTTCACATATCGATTTTTCAACGACACTAAAACGAACCGATTTGTATGTCTATAGATTAACTGCATGCTGATATTTAAGCGGATGAAATCACTTGATCCTTTATTAATTATATATGTTCAGATAAGATTTTTGTAAAAGAAATCCATTTGTTATCTGTGTATGGACTTAAATGGGTATGTATATTCATAAAATAAAATCAGCAGAACTCCTTACGATTACAGGTAGGTGTCCGAAATTGGGGAATAAAAAAGAAGCTTAGTTCTAGGTAGCTTTAGAAACAAGAATAAGATAGGTAGGTAAGTAGATTGATACACGCTCAGAAATTGATGTATTTAAACATAGAAAATAAAGCTAATTTAAACTGTATTTGATAGATTAATTGACAGCTAATGGTACATAGGTGCCAGGCAACATTTAGAAAGTAAGATTTTAGAAGTACAAAGACACAGTCTTACATGCCTTAGTAGAGCCACTAAATTAAAGGACTATCTGTCTTATGTGACCTTAAATGTTTTATTCCCAATGTGACTTTTTCCTATTTAAATCACCTGAATTAAGAGAAAACCTGTCATATATGACCCATTTTGTTCCTTGCCTTAGACTGTCTCTTAAAACAAGTTAGACTGTGTAATCGAAAATCTAAGATATAATAGATACGACAAGTTGAAAAATAATAATAGAGTTGGAGAACAATTACAAATCTTTAATGGGATGGGACCAGGTATCCGGAAGGAGTCGGCGTCCCCTGTTGGTGGGTAAGTATAGATAGATATAGAAAGATAGACAGACAGACAGACAGATAGATAGATGGGTCAATCGACAATAAATTATAAGAGCCATTGATTAAAAAAGAAGGACCACAAATATAATAAGGCAATAGAAATGAACAATATAAGATTTATTTCAAAATTTAACATTTCTTTAGTGAAATCGACATTTTGGTACATGGGTGTAAGTCTTTAACCACGTGGGATATAAAATTAAAACTTCAGTTTTGTGTTCAGAAATGGCATGGCTATAATATTACACAAACAAAAAAATCTGAATTCTGCCCAAGTAGCTCATTTAGGCAAAAATTCTCATGGCTGGTCACAACTTTGAAAATCCAAGTATTAATAAATATGTCAAGTTGGAAATTATAACGGACTCAATGTAGAAAACACTTGTAAATCCCCAACAGGGTGGATCCAAGTGCCCGGGAGGAGTTGGGGCTAGAATCCAATCATCCATTTTCATAGTCACAAAAGTAATTATGGCATTTCTAGCTTTCACAACTCTTGGAGATGAAAAATTATGAATAAAGTCATTTGATTTAAACCTTTTTGAGTTTTATTATTATTTTTTTCTTTTTTATACATAGTTCGATTGGAAGTAGTCGTAAGAAGCGTAGCTAGTTAGGTCTATCTTTATTATTAGAGGGGTCTTCGTAGCCGAGTGGTTAGTGTGTTCGACTTCGAATCGAAGTGATTCCCGCCATTCCGCGGTTGACCGTCCCTGTCTTTCGGATGAAACAGTACAAAAATGAGGTCCCGTGTCAGAGTAGGTGTTGGCACGATAAGAACCCTCCCTGCTCTAAGGCCAGCAGTACCGAGCACGGGCAAAATGTGTCGCCCTTCACCGGCACACGGTGACGTCTCCATATGAGTGAAGAGTCTTTAGTTGGACGTTAAACAACAATACAATACAATGATTTATTATTAGAGACGATCCATATTTTGATTGATCCAAAGTCAATATCTTTGAGGAGTATACAAAGAAGTATTCTCTGCTATGTCCGTTTCATTCCACATTTCCTTCCTTCGATGTCAATTTCAATGCATACGTGGTTATTTCCCCTCCTGGTCTTTTGATATATCAACTTTCTGTCGTTTTCGGGATGCTATACAAGCGAACACGATCAAAACAATCTGAAAGAAAAATCATAATTTTAGCTAGCAAACTTGTTCGATAGCTCTCTCTCTCTCTCTCTCTCTCTCCCTTTTTTTTGTTTTTTTTATTTTGTTTTTGTTTTTTGTTTTTTTTTTTTGTTTACGCGAATTTCGACTAATTTAATTAGATGGTGATATTATTAACTCTTAAGTTTTGTTGGAGAAACCCGGTTATTATATGACAAAGCATAGGAAAAATAACCAAGGGTACTCCTTTGAAAAATGAATTTAAAATTAAACAAGGATGGAAGCAGGTAGGCTTTCAAGTACTGGTGAGCAGCTTGTGTTAATCAAAATGTTCATCCTAATGTATAATTACTTCTCATACACTTCAACTTTCGTTACGTGACTTTTATAACCATATAACGCAATTGAGGGCAAAGAAGTTAGGGTTTCTGAATTCCTTCCCATTTTTTTCTATCTGTTAGCAAAAACCAGTTGAGATAAATACGTCGATAATTATAGCGGCCCGCCGTACGTTGTTAGTTTGCATTTTATGTTCATGGCAAAAACTCAATTTAAAGCATCAATATTATCAAATATATGTGTATTCGTTTTTCACTCACCTCCAAAACAAGAACACTACATCCAACCCCTATTAGGTAGTTATTATACTGATGTATTAGATCCCGTATACTGGTAAAGCAACCCTGAAATATAGAAATAAAAATAACCATTGAAAATAATGATTTCTCCCCGAATAGCATCAATGAATGAACTTATGTGTAGTACATCCTTGTTGGCTTAGTTTTCATCTTGTAATCAATTTACTGAAATATATAATTTAAGCCCCAAACCATGAATGACATTGACTTTCCAGAAACCTTGAGTGAGCTACGTCCAAAACTCCATATTCTGAAAAACTGTTTGAAGTATAATCAAATTCTACAGAAGGATTTTTAAGACATGTGCTCAAACGAACGAACAGATACGACAGCTACCTTATGCTCTCCGGAGCATAAAATTAGGATGTAGATAATACTGGTTTTATTTCATTCCTATAACTTTATCACGACACAATTTGTTATCCTCAGGGTCTTATTTAATCAATTAAGCAGGGCCTCCGTGGCCGAGTGGTTAGCGTGTTCGACTTCGGGCCGATGGGTCCGGGGTTCGATTCCCGCGCGCCACTCCGCGATTGGCCGTCCCTGTCCTTCGGATGAGACAGTAAAAACCGAGGTCCCGTGTCACAGTAGGTGTTGGCACGTTAAAGAACCCTCGCTGCTCTACGGCCAGCAGTGCCGAGCCCAGGCAAAATTTGTCGCCCTTCACCGGCACACGGTGACGTCACATATGAGTGAAATATTCTTGAATGGGACTTTAAACAACAACACAACAACAACAACAACAACAACAACAATTGATTAAGCATAATATACTATTTACATGTATATACGAGAATCAATAAAGAATTTTCCAACAGTATTTTTGTACGTCTGGGAAAACATATATTAAAAGTTATTTTGAAGTAATATCTAGAGTGACTTAAACTACACAAAATCTATAGCAAACTTTGATGTAAGATGGAATATTGTCATGTGCTTCGTCGAAACTAAATGTCTAACGCCATCTACAGTATACTACAGCAATCTTTCTAAACCTAAGGCGACACAGCGCGCACATTCTATTCAGTAATTAAGTCATATTTGTATTCCAGTCTCTTGTGACATAAACCTTTATTCAGAGGGAACAAACATGAATAAATGAAAGCCAATTAAGGTTTTTAAAGCTAGACGACGTGGCAGGGTATTGAGAGCAGACGACTCTTTAATTGCTAAACCGGGCCGGGGGTAGATATAATACGTAACAAGTTTGGTGCTTCTATATACCACATCGGTCATAGCGAGATGTGATACAATTCTCACGTTATATTCTATGTTAGATAGGATTTATGTAAAAAAAAATAATAAAACTCTAAGAATGTGTACTTTAAGCTTGAATACTCTGACTAGAATTGCAACAAGCATTGAATCAGATTCCCTTATCCAACATGGACTATTAAAATAGACATTTGTTTTTTCAGATGGGTGGAATCCAAAGGAAGCAACCACCAAAAATGTAAGAGGGATACAGTCTCATATATTTTAGAAGACTGTCCAAGTGAAGAGGAAGATACAAAAAGGTTTATATATGATACATGGTCTCTTATATCACGTGATTTTTATATTGAAAAAAATATTTTGGAAAGCATATGTTTTGGTCACGTCCTTTCATTTAGTGGGTGGCTAAAATAGGTTAGACTGTATAATTTTCATTTATATCCCACATGATGACACCTACCTCGGAAATGTTTGCATTTGTCTGATTAGGTGAAGTTGTACATGCTGTGTCCAGCACAACATAATGTGGATATCCACCCTCCACTTTGCAGCAAGAATCAGGAATCAGTTCTCCTGTCGCTCTGTTCCACTTTGTAGCTTCGTGTAAGTCCAGATACGTATCCACCCCACAACATTTATACTGAAAGAAAAAAGAAAAATACCCATTGATTGTATATTCATAATTTGTGTAATTCATGATACATATATAAAAGCGTAAGTAGGAGATACAGAGGTGGCATTCCAAATTCAAGAATTCACGACAGACAATGCCATGGCTAAAACAAAAAGAGATAACACCACAAACAGCAATCCAAAACATTTTAAACCCCAAAATAGAGTAACACAAACCGCACGAAAAACCAAGGTGAGTTCGTGCTCCGGAAGGAAAAGCAACTCTGCTCCACGCACGGCACCCGTCGCGTAACGGATGTTTCAAATTCAGGAATAAGTCTCATCCGGTGATGGTCTTAAACATGAAAAAAAAAAATGGATAAGTGTATGACAAGGGGAACACGTCCTCCATGTCTGTTTTACCGATATGGCATAGCGATCAACCACGACCGTTAAACTTTCAAAGTGATAAGGTTGTCATTATGGTTGCAGCTTTAACTTAATCTACATAAGAGTATCGGTGCCTCCGTTGCCGAGTGGTTAGCGTGTTGGACTTCGAATCGCGGAGTCCATGGTTCGAATCTCCGTATGAGTGAAATATTCTTGAGTGGGACGTTAAACAACGATACAACAACAACACATAAGAGTATCGACGTGGGGCTGCCGTGGCTCTACTAGTTATTATGATCACGGGTTCGAATCCGCGCCTTGCTGCGTTTGGCTGCCCCTGTCTTTAGGGTGAGACTATAGATGCCGAGGCCATAGTAGGTGTCCGGCGGCACATTAAAGAAACGTCACTTTTCAATATAAATAACATAAATGCCGAGCATAGTCCAAATTCGATGCCCTTGACCGGTATACGGTGAAGTTGCCCTTCACCGGTATACGGTGAAGTCTCCATAAAAGTGAAAGATTCTTGAGTGGGACGTTAAACAAGAGTACAGCCAATACAACAGACAATCGACGTTGATATTGTATTTATTTTCATTGGTGATGCTGTCCGGCACGAAAATTAACATCCAAATCTTTTTCAAACCATTCTATTTGATCTCATTGAAAACCTTTATTCTATTGAAAAGAGAAACGTTTAACACTAAACAATTTCGCCAATAAACATTGAACTTACAGTATAATAGTGAATATTCCTTTATGTCGTCCATGACGCGACAACATTCATTTGTTGCATATATAGAAACAACTTCGTCAATTATTCAAATTTTCATTCAGGATTAGCCATCTTTATCAGTTTACGAATACAACATCAATGAACATCAATTCCTATATCTACATGACAAAGAAGATTCCAAGTGCACTTTTATACTTGTATTTGATGAGTGAATCTTTCCGATTTGGTGTAGTTACTAATCTATAAATCCTCTTTGTAATGTAAAAATTGCAGTTATTCATGAAGGTACCGTAAAATCATTGGGCATCATTCCAAAACGTACGTAAAGTATTTATCCCAGTAACATTTACCAACTTAAAATCGAATCAACGCTATAATATATACATAACAATGCTGATCTTCGCATCGAAATCGATAACAAATCTCCTTATTTTTATAATTATCATCTCTTAGTATTGGTATAAAAACCAAATTTATCGGGGGCCTCCGTGGCCGAGTGGTAAGCGTGTTCGACTTCGAGCCGAGGGGTCCGGGGATCGATTCCCGTAGCGCCACTCCGCGGTTGGCCGTCACTGTCTTTCGGATGAGACAGTAAAAACCGAGGTCCCGTGTCACAGTAGGTGTTGGCACGTTAAGGAACCCTCCCTTCTCTACGGTCAGCAGTGCCGAGCACAGGCAAAATTTGTCGCCCTTCACCGGCACACGGTGACGTCTCCATATGAGTGAAATATTCTTGAGTGGGACGTTAAACAACCAAATTTATCGCAATTTAAAATACCAATCTTCTCACTGTTATAAACATCTTCGTCCCACAACGTGATCGAGGCCATATTTTTACGTTATATATATCCTAATTCTCTTGCTGTTATAAATGCCCAACAATTTCCACGTTAGAGATACTTAATCATCTTGCCGTAAAAATGTATCCAATTCTCTCACAGATTTAGAATCACCCCTTTACCGTAATCTATATTCATTATTCTCGCCGTTACAGAAACCAAAGCCTCCAATCATTATAGATAAAGGGAATCTATCACCACTTTTACTGAGACAGAAAAATCTCGCCCAAGTGTCAAAAATGTCCAGTCCAAGACGCGGCTTGCCACGAGGGTGAGATTCCCCTGTCTCTGTACACTGTGGTGGTTGATTATTTTTCTCTCAACGTCAATTTTTAAAGTCAGAAAAATTTATGTGCCACACTGCATTCAAGTTGACGAAATAAAGTAAGGTCAAGGTTGAGGCGTGTTACGTCAGATGGTTCGAGATAATCACTCGGAGTGCGAGACAGAGATATCTCAGAACGGCTAAATAGGTGGATTATTCTGTCCAGGATGGGAGAAAATAAATACCACCATTATTATTGGTACTCAATGCTCCATGATATAGATATAGTACCTACTTTTTTTTTCTTATCGTCGTAAAAATGCAATATCGTAATGATTATATTTACTCAATATTTTCACTGTTTTAAGGGTGTCTTCCCACTTAGCCAATATTTTGGAAAAAATACAGGTAAAATACAGGTAAATTATATTGGCTAAGTGGGAATTGGGTACAGGTAAAGAACAAAAGAATTTAATTACAGGTGGGCTATAGTCTGTTCTAATATCATAAGTATACAGGTAATCCAAATTTTATATTTTGCATTTTTTTTTACCAGATATATCCTTTTATACATAATG
>JACSZP010009584.1:0-10599 GCA_016161895.1 Pinna nobilis | reverse complement strand
GGAATGGGTCCTTATAACAGACCCAAATTGACAGGAAAAAAATCCCTGGTAGTGTATGATAGATATTCACAGGCTTTCGGATATTTGGCAGAATAAATTTCTCAACTCAAGGGACAAGACTTATGCAAGCTTAACACAAGGGTTTGGAATTGTTATGCCCAAATAATCGAAGTTTTTGGTTATATGGATTTGGCTTTTCAGTTGAGAAAAGTTAATCCATTCAACACCACATGCCATAATAGACTACTAAGTAGTCTGATACTATAGAAAATAGCATACCACTGTGATACTTGGGGTTGAAAGGGTAAAACAAGGTAAGAAGTTTCTCATGCAGATGTAATATTTCACCTACCTATTGCTTAAAATTAGGTCTTCACTTGTATTTAAATGTCTGACCTTGTGACCTTGATGTTTAGTATTGTGCAAAATCTAAATATAAGCTTTGTACCTGTTATTTATTACCCAACAAGTTTGGCCAGTAAGTATTATCTTGCTATTTTATTGTTGAAGTTGTTATAAAAATACAAAGAGCAAAGCCTCATAGCAGGGATTCGAGAATTACTCTTTAAGTCATGAATACAGTGGAGTCCACTTAATTGCATACTGGTTAATTGCATTTAAATTGAAAACACAATGCCATTCTTTCAATGTTAAAATATAGCAGTATTTGCATAGAAAAATAACTGAAGTTTGTTTATTTTTATGAAAAAATTCCAAATAATATTCTTCTCAGCCCTATTTCCCATACCCTCAGGTAACTTCTAACCTTAGAGATAATTAGTTCAACCTCATTTCACCTTGTTTTGACAGTGTTTTCATATCTTGCTTGTATGATGTCCAGTGCTTCAGCTAGAAATGGAAAGGGGCACGGTGCTACTAATGGGCAGGGCACTTTTTAGCTAACCTGAACCGAAGGTTGTAACATAGGTTGATATAGGAAAATATCTTTAAAAATCTTCTTCTCAAGAACAGCAAGTGTACAAATAACCAAATTGATATGGGAGCATCATTATATAGTGTAGATTTAATTTTGTTCAAATGGTGGCCGCTGGGGTCAAGATGGGGCCACAATAGGGGCCGAAAGTTTAACATAGGTTGATATAGGAAAATATCTTTAAAAATCTTCTCAAGAACAGCAAGTGTACAAATAACCAAATTAATATTGGAGCATCATTATATAGTGTAGATTTAATTTTGTTCAAATGGTGGCCCCCAGGGCCAAGATGGGGCCAAAATAGGGGCCCAAATTTTAATAGGTTTATATAGGAAAATATCTTTAAAACTCTTCTCAAGAACAGCAAGTGTACAATAAGTCAAATTAATATGACAGCATCATTATATGGTGTAGATTCAAGTTTGTTCAAATGGTGGCCCCCAGGGTCAAGATTGGACCATAATAGGGGCCTAAATTTAACATAGGTTGATATAGGAAAATATCTTTAAAAATCTTCTTCCCAAGAACAACAAATGTACAATTAATCAAATTGATATGGGAGCATCATTATATAGTGTAGATTCAATTTTGTTCAAATGGTGGCCGCTGGGGTCAAGATGGGGCCACAATAGGGGCCGAAAGTTTAACATTGGTTGATATAGGAAAAAATCTTTAAAACTCTTTTCAAGAACAGCAAGTGTACAATTTATCAAATTAATATGGGAGCATCATTATATAGTGTAGATTCAAGTTTGTTCAAATTGTAGCTGTTGGGGTCAAGATGGGGCCAAAATAGGGCCCAAAGTTTAACAAATGAGAGGTTCATCTTTGTCCATTACTTTCAGTAGAGATACCTTGTAAATCCAAAATTTCTGCTTCTTTATGAAATGTTCAGGTGAGCGATGTGGCCCAATGGGCCTCTTGTGTGATGCTATCAGGGCACACTTGTTTGGGCATTGATATCATTTTAGCATTATTATTAGTAGTAGTATTAGTATTATTATTATTGCATATAAAACATTTCACAGATTTCAAGATTGCCAACTTGGGGTATACATGTCTGATCTGCATGGTAACATTCAATGTATCTGTACATAAAACTAATAAACATTAGTTTTGTGTAAACACAAGATTGCAATCCAAGCGATCAATGACCTGAATTTTTCTGATATGAACTGTTATATAATGTAGCATTGTATAATTACTGATGATTGTTAATTAGCTGTCCTTTTCCCCATACATAAGTCCTTACAACATGCTTAGAACAAGTGTACCATGCAGACTCAGGTAACCATTGCACAGCAATATTGGTCAATTAAGCATAGATTCTCATTTAACAGGGTTAGGTTTTTCCTTTTTACAAGTTGCCCACCCCCTATCGGTTAATAGCAGTTTGGTGAATTGCAAACATTTTTTTCTGACAAGTAGGCTATGCAGTTAAGCTGATTCTACTGTAGATCTAAACTTTTGATTCTGATCAACCTCCAACTAGTTGTTTGGAATTTTGAAAGCTTCCTTGTAGTGGGGCCGTGGATTTTATATGGACATTTTTATAGCTCACCTGACAGTGAGAGGTAGCGTATGCTATATACCATTTGCTGCCTTCAGTGTAAGCACTGATATCCACAGTGATGTTAACATGTGTAACGATGAAATGCACTTTCAGATGCATCCCATGACAATTTTTTGCTGGTCACCTTAGGAAACTTACCAATGATAAGAAAATCATGTGGAGGTGCACTTTGTAATCTTTGAATTCTCTATTTTATTCAGAGCTTCTCTTCCTCAACTAAATGTCTCAATAAGACCAAATAATAATCGTGTGAGATGTTAATCAAGAGTGCAAACAAAAAGAGCTTCATGATTCGATATCTGTCCATAATATTTGAATGATACCTCAAAACTGTCCGATCTTTTCTGTTACAGTTGGCAATGTTGGATACACTACCAAAACTGGAGAATATGACTAAAGAGATGCTGTACTATTACTTCCCAGCAACCATGAACCGTGAGTCAGTGTGGCCACATACCCTGAATAAATGTCAGACTACCAAACCCGGAACCACATATTTTACATACAACATAAGACCATGGGAAATAGAGAAACAGTTCTTGGAGCCAGACAGGGGCTACAAAGCTTAAATTAATGTATAAATGGACAGACCAAACAAGTCTTCAGTTGTTACTAAAAAGACAGTGTGACTCCAAATTTTTTATTTGAATGGAGATTCAAGTCCATGTTGATGACATCATAACAGTTTATATTTAAATATTTTGGTCAATAAAAAAAAGACTGCAACATGATTGTGAAAAAGAATATTGTTTAAAAGTAAATAGTAAGATATATGGTCTATCTGTTAGGCCATATCTTATGAGTGCTAGTGATATTCCATGATGTATTTACATTAAAGTTTTGAATCTGTATGCAATCTATTTTGTTTTTTGTGCAAATTGTCAAGGTGTAAACACTTTGTGGCTCTGTGGTCATTGTATTTACTATCAGATTGTGAGATGGTGCATTCAAATCTGCTTTGGTGAGACAAATAGTTTTTCCTGTCTGTTGGATGACATACAATTAGATACAATGTAGGTAACAGCCAGTCAACACTCTGTGGTGCTTGTTCAAAGAATAAAAATAGAGAATCGGGGTCATATGTGGGACATGGCAGGATTTTCCGTCCTTCAGAAATCAGACAGCAAAAGCTATGTCAAGGATCAGCTGAGAACATTTAAATTGACCTCACAGCATAGGATTTACAGGGCTTCAAGTATGTCTTCATATCCTAAATTTTCAGACATTATGCTTAACTCCAAAAAACTTAAAATCCACATAATGGAAGGCAAGGGAAAGTCCTATAAATTTTTTTTAACTTTGTCATTGTTGTCATTGATGGTTTACTAAGTGTTACGCAATCAAATGATGATGAAATACATCACATGCAAATAGTAATACAAATAATTTGTTAAAGAGTTCTTCTCAGCTCTCTTTTCCAGAGCATTCATTCCAGTTGTTAAATCTGTTGATTATCAAGGCTGTTTAATGGCATGGAACAACAGTGAGGCTATAAGATTTTATCGTTTTTTTTTACTCAAGATCAACAGATTTGAAAACTGGGATGATTGCTATATGTAAGTCAAAGATAAGTTGCTTCTTATTGAGTATAGTCTGTTTGCAGGCTCTACAGACTGGTTTTGTCATTATTTTTCTGACTACATACATGTATTTCTCACAGCAAAAACCTTTTTACCAGTGTTCATTTATATGTAATGCATAACAAAAGAAGAATTTTAATTTCATCAAGATCCAATATATGTAGATAAAAATAGTTGTGTTATCATATTAAGAAATTTTATTACAGTATTCAGATAAGATAACATTTATGTCAATCCAATTTCTATAACAGCCTAAACTCTCTGTTTATAAACAGTACAAACCATGTGCTAGTCTAAAAATATTCAAGATGCATGGAATTCATGCAGGTGCATCACAGGTACCTGTATGTTGATTATCTGTCACCTATAAATGCAGGTAGATCTTTGTTAATTTAGTGAGCCGAGTGTAGACATCATTCTTTTTTAAATCAATTATTTTCTGAAAGAGGGATAAACAAAATTTACTAATTTTTATGCCCCCTGAAACAAAAATTTCAGGCATTGCTGCATATAGGTTTTGGTCTGTATGTCTGCAAAAAAAACTTAAGAATTGTCCATAACTTCTGCATTGCAAGTGATAGGACTTTAATATTTCATATTAGTATTCCTTGTGACAAGACCATTCTGTTGGTATCATAAATTTTGACCTCATAACCTTCACCTTGGACTAGGGCTTTTACATTTCACATGTGTATTCCTTGTGACGAGACTTTTATGTTGGTACCACAAGTTTCTTTACGTCATGACCTTGATCTTGGACTTTGACATACTTTTTTACATTTTTGCAAAAACTTTAACATTAGCCATAACTTCTGATTGATAAATAACTTGGTTTTCATACTTCACATGTGTATTCCTTGTGACAAGACCTTCCTGTTGGTATCATAATTGTTGACCTTGTGACTTTGACTTACTTTAGTTATAGCTGCTATCTTGGGGCATCAGCGTTTCCCAAACAAATTTTGTTTATTAAAGGACAAAAGGCATCATAAATTGTTATGTCCTTGATAAATATTATTAAATAAAATATGGAAGCCAGCCATTGCATTGTAAGCCTAATAAAGGATCTAGCGGTCTGTTACCACTTGTGAATATGAAAGAAAATTTAAGAAGTATTTTGATCCTTACATGCATTATATTTATCCATCTCTATATAATTCTAGAAAATATGTATAAAATAAAATGATCAGTATAAAAAAAAATCTTATAAATCCCATAGAAAGGACATTTTTATGTTTATAAAAGTGTATACAGGAGATCTCCAGTTTAAGCAAAAGTAAAAACAGCAACAACACAGAGATACATGTATTTTCAGATACATATAATGTAGATTGATCCTTTCATCCCCAAGTATCAGAATGGTGTGCTCTTTCTATTGTCCTATTACGAACAATATTGACTGAGGCAAAGCCTTGGTCAATATTGTTTTCTTCTGGTCAATATCAACAGCATATTAACCAAGTAAAAAGTCCATAACTGTTTTATTATATAATTAATGAATATTTATGATAGGGGTACACACACCCAATTCAAACTCAACACATGACGGTATGTATTAAACTTCAACAGTACGGCAACAGCAGCCTGGATGTTAGGGTATTTTCAGAATCTATTTTTAGCAGCACTGTCATTAACAGGTTTTTTTGTTATTAACTGGTTTTCCTGATATTAACTGGATCAACCGGAATTATCCAGTTAGTATCACGGTTTATCAAAAGTCACGTGTCAGCTATTTAACCAATGACAACATTAAAAAAAACACATTATATATTAATATACAGTTATGGACTTTTTATGGTGGTGAATATAATGTGATATGAACCGAAAAAATGTGATACTGACCAAGGCTTTAGCCGAGGTTAATATAAAGAATTTTGAGGTTTATATCACATCATATTTACCACCCCAAAAGTCCATAACTGTTTTATTATATACTTAAGTGTCAGATTCTGTGTTCCTATTGAAATTTCTTATGATAGGGTACAAACTGCCAAAACACAGACGTCTGTTTGTTTTGTTTGTTTGCACATCTGCGTCATTGCCAATGCACAATAGGAAGTGAAAGGGGATTTCCCCGTGTTTTTTTTATAGAAATTGATGTCACATTGAAAACCGGTGTTCATGAACACTGTTGAGAACCAGTCACGTGTAAGCGGTTTAACCAGAAGGACAGGTATATCAATGAAGTATATAATAAATATAAAATGTATCACTGACTTATGGTTGATAAATATGTGTTATTCAAATGTTACAGACTGCTGTAATGAATATTTTCTTATTTCATTGCATATCTAACATATCACACTATTCAATGATGAAACATTATCCAACTTGAATATGACTTTGTTACAACAACCAGAAAGAATTATGGGTGCGTCTCTGCCAACTGAGCATCCATCTATGGGAAAACTCCAGTCCACAGAGCCTGCAAACAGACTATCAAATATCCTTTAAAAATCCTAAATTAATTTAAAATGTCCTAATATCATCCTAAAAAAGTCTAAAATTGTCCTAAATTTTGATATAAAGTGGCTTGTAAGTCTGGATTTGATTACCAAAGTGTAAACGTGTAAACCAAGTGTCTTCAGCTTGGTACTAAAGTGAAAATGTTGATAGTGGACCAGTGGTATTAAACTTCAATAAAAAAAGAACATATTAGGTGGGACTGTCGTGGATCAGTTGTTAGCAAAGTTTTTAATCTGCGATTTGCTGTCCTTGTCCTTGCGATGAGACAGTAAAAACTGATGACCCATGTCACAGTAGGTGTCCCCACAATAAAGAATTGTTCCATGGCTATAGTTGCCAAGCATAGGCCATATTATTCATATAGGTGATAAATTCTTGAGTGGGATGTTAAACAATAATCCAACTAACCAACCAACATTTTAGTAAAGCTTCTTCTGCGGAGATTACAAGATTGTGCAATGGGACAGAATTGAACTACATGTATTGTTCATTCCAACTATGGCTAATGTTGATAAGTTGCAAAGATGGATGAGTATGATAAATATATTTCTCAGGAAGTTTTCCTGTTGTTACTACTTGTTTGTCACAGTTGTGTATGCAAAACTGCAATTAGATTACTTTAGTGCAAGCTTACTGGTGGTGGGCTGGTGGTCTCTCCCCAGGTACACTTGTAACCAAGTGTTGTCCTATGTGCAGTGAAAACAAAGCATGATCAATATTGGTCTTCGACTTAAGTTTCTTTGTGAATATGATGCCATATTCTTTCTTCCACTTATGAATACTGTCTGCCACCTTACTGCTTAAAGACTGTCAAGTGGAACCGAACATATAAATATCTGCCTAGGAGAACATTTATAATCTATGTAGTCTGCTAAATGAGTAGTATTGGTATCTCTACATAAAAGTGAACAAATCAACAAGGAACTAGAGTTTATATATTTATTGTTCAAAATCCAAATAAATATGACAAGAAAAACATTTCTGGAAATAAACCTTCTCATCACCCTCTTCAGATTGCAGACATTTATTTATATAAGCATGAATGTCAAAATAGCTAAATAATTACACTGTAATCATAATTAGCATAGTAGTGTTTGTAGTCCTTAGCTGCAATTTATCAAGAAGAACAGTGTCATGAAGAGAATTTTATCTTGGGAAATCTGACCAGAATAGGCCTACTGTAAGCACATTGCAGATTCTGATAAAGGCAAATAATTTGAAAAATGATTTTTATGCTTAAATGTCATAAATAAAAGAGTTACTCCCCTTGCTCCACATTTTAAAGCTCTTTTAGCGACACATTAAAATTTCAAGAAGTGAATTATTATTAGCAGAATTTTGAATTGTGTAACTCACATATCCCATATATCCAGCTCTTTTTTTATATTGAACATACAGTCATCAACTTTGTTGCACTAAAATTTGAACATGATATTTCTCAATGCAAAATCCATACTAAAGACTTTTTCGTATAACTTTCTCTTCACAATAGTTGATACTATATGAAATGTATTGGTCTTAGCTGTAAATCTCAAAGATTACAAAGTAAATTCAAAGAAAGTGGGAAAAATCTTAATGAAAAAGGTGATGATAGAACCTGCAATTTGAAGATCGGTGGCACAAAAAAAAAAAAAAAAAAATCCCTGTTTTGTTTGATCTTTGGCACATGGAAAATGATATCACAAATATTTCTATTTTTTTTTTAAATATTGTTCAGTTGTTCATATTTGGTAGATTGTAACTTTGCACAATATCACAATTAATTGTTTATGTTGTAACCTAACATTGTACCATAATGGATATACATGTACCTGTATCACTCATGTAATAATGGTCTATATATACATACACACCAGTAATCCATAACATGACACAGCCTCCATACAGAGAAATAAAATGGTATTTGATTGGTCACTTCAGGAGGGGTGTCTGTTTTAAAAGCAAATAAAATTTGGTGTCATATGTATCGATAAGGTTATAATGGTCCATATGTACATGTATACACACATTTTATCCATCAAGTTACACATCTTCCATACACAGACACAAAAAAGTATTGGATTGGTCACTTAAGGAGGTGTCTCTTTAAACAAATAAAGAATTAGTTATTTTCTGCATCACGAAAGTAATGAAGGTCCTTATGTACTTACTCCTGTAATCGATCATATAACACATCTTCAAAATAGAGACATAAAATAGTAATTTGATGGGTCACTTAAGGTGTGTCTCTTTTAAACAAAGAATCAGGTCTTAGTTATATTTCCTATCAAATACAATTTTGTGGTATGTTAATTTCTTTTGGAATACATAATGTCAATGGACATATCATATTGGCGTAAGTTTTGTCAAATTTGGTGACATCACAATGCATTTTTAATGTTTGTCCAAGGTTTGACCAAATGCTTTGAATTTTGATGATATCAAATTTATTGATTTTTCAAATGTAAATGGAAAGTTCAAACCAAGCAATCAAAATGACACACAAAAATTAACTGTAACTAATGTTCTTCAAATATCACAGTATTTCATGTGTATTTGTCAAAAGCAAATTTGACTTTTGACTTTAATATGCATTATTTTTCTAAGTCAGGTTAAGCTTAAGTATATTACAAATACAGTCAAACCTGTTTTAAGAGACCGTCCAAGGGAAGAAGCAAAATGGGTCACATATGACAGGTGGTCTCTTAATTCAGGTGATTTATATAGGAAAACCCCATTTTGGGAACCACTCATTTAGGTCACATAAGACAGGTTTTCCTTTAATTCAGTGGGTCGCTAAGGCAGGTTGGACTGTATACTAGAAGGCTGTGGAAAATTGTTATGATGGAAATCAGATACACGTTCATGTAAAAAAAACTTCTAAAACTGACTCTTTTATAGTTTTAGGCTATAAATGAATTCAATAAGGATATAAAATGAAAAAGCACTTAGAATTACTTCAGATGAATCAATTAAAATCTTAAAAGCATTTTGTGAAATAAAACTATATCCTTCACGGTATTTCACTTACATGTACATAAATGCAAGTTTACTCCAAGGAAGATTTAGCCAAAAAAACAAAAGTTAAAACCAGAGATCCATGGATCTTGTTGCTCTACTGGTACATATATGGATAAATGAAGAATAATAAAATGATTTAAACAACCTAAATATGATTTTACTATAGGCCCTTAAGTGATCCTTAGAGGTCCAATTAGGTCTCAATTGATTCTAGACCAACTAGACATTACATTGTACAATGTATATTATGTGTAATTCAACCAAATCCCTAAAAAGGCCCTAATGAGTCAGACCAATTGAATTTCATTTTAGACAAACTATCTCATTTACTTGATATATCAAGTCTCACTGTCTGTCAATCCTTCAGTTGGTAAACAATTTCTTGTTATCGCTCCTCCTGAAAGTCTGAATGTCAATAGGCATTACGATAAATGAGGAGTAGATTTTACTGTTACATGTAGGTCCGTAAATGCCCCTTGTGATTTGTCAAGACTGAATTCTCTTTTTGACCAACTATATGTTATGCTGAAAACATATATGAAGACTAGAAGTGAATATGTAGTATGGTTTAGGAGGAGTAGCAATACCAAGATTTACATAGAGTTAAATAGGGAAATTTGACAAAGTCCCCAAAAATGGCTCCTATTGGTCCAAACAGGCTGAATTTCATCTGTACCAACTAGACATTACACTGAATACATTAGTGGTAATCCCATGTTTATATGACTAACGGTTCAGGAGGAGTAGCGATAACAAGATTTTTACTATTTTGGCCCCTAAACTGACCCCTTTTGATTTGACAAGGCTGAATTTCATTTTAGACCAACTACATGTTATGCTGAAAACATCTATGAAGTCTAGAAGTGAATATGTAGTATGGTTTAGGAGGAGTAGTAATAACAAGATTTACATAGAGTTAAATAGGGAAATTTGACAAAGTCCCTAAAAATGGCCCCTATTGGTCCAACCAGGCTGAATTTCATTTTAGACCAACTAGACATTATACTGAATACATTAGTGGTAGTCCCATCTTTATATGACTTACG
>JACSZP010009583.1:0-22191 GCA_016161895.1 Pinna nobilis | reverse complement strand
TTTAGCACACTACATTTTTCTCATGTTCAGCACACTACATATTCTCATGTTTAGGACACTGCACATTCTCATGTTTAGCACACTACATTTTCTGATATATAGCACACTATATTTTATCTCATTTTTTACCACAACATTTGATGATGATGGGAGGATAACACAGTACAAGGCCCATGGCTGACACCAGGACTTTATGTCAATACCTAGTCCTAGAGTGAACATGTAGCCTACAGTTGTATGTTTAACATACATGACAATACTGTAATATACATATCCGTTTGTGAATGTATAACCCCAGGGGGAAATTATCATGCATGTAAAATAATGTTATTCTTATTATCAAGTAGTCTTTCTGGTAATGTTTATTACAGGTCAGAAAAGTCAAATGGACAGGTTATTTGAACACTGAGTCCTACCTAATGGACTGATATTTGAATACCAAGTCCATGAGGAGATATTTGAATACTTAGTCCTACCTTATGGTAAGATATTTGAATACCAAGTCCATGAGGAGATATCTGAATACTTAGTCCTACCTAATGGTAAGATATTGGAATACTTAGTCCTACCTACTGGACACATGTTTGAATATTCAATCTTATCTTAAACAGTCATATACAGTGGAGCCTCATTAATCCGGACACCTTCATTCCCGAGCAAATTGTCCAGATAAAATGAAGGGTCCTGATTACTGAAACATACATATCATAATGTGCATGGCAATCTGAAAATTTTGTTCCCTTGAAATGTTGTCCGGAAGGTGAAGCATCCAGATTATTGGCGTCCGGATTAATGAGGCTCGACTGTATTAGAATACAAGGTATCTTACCTTTGCAAACATAAATGTTAGCTGATTAGACACATTAAGGTATCCTCCCTGAGACAGATAGGAGCGGACTTGTTCTCGGACTTGTTCCTCATCCAAGTGCCAACTGTTGTCATCTGTAACAGAGGCACCTGCTGTGGGGTCTGGAGCACCTGTCAATCATAAAAGGAGGAAAAAATGAGTAAACAAATAAGGAAGACAATAATGAATCATCAAATTAGGAGGAAAACAATGAATCCAAATTATAAATAAGAATAATAGAATCTCCATTGCGCGGTGATGATAGAGAAATCCACTAACCAGAGTGTCAAGTTAACTTTGTCCATGTCGAGGCTTGCTGAGACATGGACCAGTTAACTTGACACGAGGGTTAGTGGATTTATCGGTCGGTCATCACCGGGCAATACAGATTGATTATTTATCTCCCATATATTAATCTTTATCAGAGTTGATCTGTTTTAAAACTTGTCTAGTATTATAACTCCATACAGTGAAAAAAAATCAGAAAGCTCATGGCGTTACGTCACTTCACCATCATTTCTGGTACAGCGCGTGTAACTTATGAATCCCAAAAATACAGAAGTAAAAAATGAATCAGCAAATAAGGAAGAAAATAATCAGTCAACAAAAAGGGGGGAAATAAAGTATCAACAAGTAAGAGTAAAATAAGGGGGGAGGGAAGTATCAACAAATAAGAGGAAAATAATAAATCAGCAAACAATGTGAAAATGATGGATCAACAAGTAAGGAGGTAGCAAAAATAACAAGGGAAACGAGGAGGAAATTCGTGAACGGATCAGCCTAAGTACAAAGAAATGCATGTGATTATGAATTATTATAAATTAATGATTTGTTATGGAAAAAAAAACAACCACGAACAGTGATTGTGTGATCTCTCAAGACAGGTTTTTATTTACAGGATTATTTTCAAAAAGTATTTTTGTTGTCCCTCACAAAAGTGGTACATTGTAGATGGGCGTCTATTATTATCAACAAGACTACATATCACTAGTAAACTAAGGGTTTATCCAGTAAGATGCAGGTTATATTGTTGTTTCATGTCCCATGTAAGAATCTTTCGCTTATATGGAGATGTCACAAACATCAGTAGCGCTCAACACTTGTGGCCATTTAGCTGTGACAGTTCTTCAACATGCCAACCAACACCCACTGTGACATGGGATCTCAGGTTTTACGGTCTTATCCAAAGGAAAGGGGAAAACCGACCCCAGCACAGCGTGGATTTGAACACACGACCTTACAACCAGAAGGCCAACATGCCAACTTCTGAGGCATGGCATCCCCTTACCCAGTAAGTAGGGAATTATGTGGCCCATGTCATAGGTCTTTTGATGATGTTTCTGTCCATGTACATTTCTTTTAGGATGAGCTGTATCTGTGAAGCACACAGATACAATTATGATAAATGTATTTGTCTTTGCAAAACCTGATACAAAATTCAATAAAAGTAAAGACAAACTTCTCCTTGTATCTATGGAAATGGATTCAACAAATAAAATTGTCACAGACATAATCAAGTGAGAGACTTTGCATTGATTTATAAGGACACTTTTACGTCCAACCAAAATTGATTTCGCTGTTCAAACAGCTCTGAACAGAAATCAAATTCCAGCCATAACTATGTGAGGCACGCCATAATCACCATCAAAATCCCATACATTTTACACAGGATGAGCTGATCAAGAGAAAAACACCCTAAATAAAAGCCTTGTTTTTCTTGATGAGAAAACATTTTTTGTTTTCCATTTTATGGTAGTTTGTCAAACAGTTAAATAATGTCGCATCAATAACAAAATGATTGATTTTTCTTCTTCTTTTTTTTTCTATTCACATCTATCGATCTCCATTCTAAGCTAAAGAGGAATTGTAACCAAAGACCACAAAGACATGACTCTCTCGTAAAAAAAAAAAGCGAAAAGGTAGAAAGGAAGGAAACGCACTTCAAAGCTATGTGTATGTCCCCTCCAGGCAGGAGTGGAGTTACAGGCCTGAATAATTCATAATTTGATTTTTTTTTTCAAAACAGCATGTCTCCGTTTGAATAAAAAATACAAAAGAAAGCCACTGTTTATGAAAATGTGACTACAATATGACTTTACGAATATATCCATACACTGATGACTTCACACTGGATGCTTTGTACACACCCACATATATGTAAGTGAGGGCATTTATAAGTTCATGTAAATCTTATAGTACCGGTATACATATGTTAATATAATATAACAGTCTAACCTGTTTTACGAGACTGTCCAAGGGAAGGGGCAAAAGAGTCACATACGACAGGTAGTCTTTTAATTCAGGTGATTTATATAGGAAAAAACATTTTGGGAACGATACATTTAGGTCACATAAGACAGGTGACCAGTGGGTCGGTAAGGCAGGTTAGACTGCACTATCAATGACCACCTTTTCACTAACAGTAGTCATAACATTGGTGATGATGTTGTACCCCCCCTCCCCGAAGTTCGATCCCTGGACCTAGCCAGAATTGTACCACAAAGCCATAACTGAAAAATTACAATTGTAATACCTGTTATATCTGCTGGACCTCAATTAAAAAAGTGAGCGTTATATCAGAGCCATGGCACTAAGCAAGTATTGTAGTACAACAGACTTATAGCCATCACACTATTGTAATACCTACAACTTGGGCCCTGGACCTCAAGTCCAAGAGCAAACAAATGTACCAATGCATTGTCGAACATGCTAAAGAAACTATAATTCATTTATTATTCATTAATATTAACCAACAGACATCCTCAAGTTCTGACTTTAATTTTACTTTCTGGCAGTACATGGAATTTGCAAATTTCTTGTTGGGTCTGCTGTCAGACAGGCAATCTCTATCAAATATCTTGACATATCAGTTCACATTGTACATGTGTTTGATCTGCCTTTCTTTGTCAATGATCAAGAGTGCAACATCCAGAGTTCATTACAATGAAAAAGTGCAGATATTTGATTGACAGGTTAAATGAAGCATGACAACATAAACATTCATATGTGCATTTTTTTCTGTACACAACTGGTGGATCAATTTTCTTTAGGCACTGATGCAGCAGCGTAGCATTGATTTAGTTTGATTTCTTGAACAATAAACTTTTAACTTTGACTTTAAACACATGGTGTATACCGACTTTTGTTACATGGGACAAAATTGTGTAGCAGCTTTTAAACGGCTAAATGAAAATACACAATAGAAAAACTCATTTACATCAAAATAACATTTACTGTGAATATATCTGAATCATAATCTAAACTCCTGAACTTCTAATGGTCAAAGCTGTCTCGATCTGTGTGACTGATGTCTGAACCATGAAACACTACCCATCCCTACCCATGTACAAAAGGAAGGTAGAAGGTTCAGGAAAAAGCTGGACTATACAGATATGAGAAGGCTATGTGTAATCTTATGTTCTAGTACGATCAATCATTTCTTTCAATGTAAAAATGTTAAGTTTTTTGGTTGTATTGAAGTTTAATGTCCCATTCAAGAATCTTTCACTTATTTGCCAAATTTGGAGATGTCACCATATGCCGGTGAAGGGAGTTATATTTGGACAATTCTCTGCACTTCAGGTCGTAGAGCAAGGAGGGGTTCTTTTACATGCTGACACCAAACGTGACATGGGTTTCACCATCGCGGAAACTCTCCAGAAATTTGTATGATCATTTCAAATTGTGAAATGGTACCGAGTATTTCAGTCAAGTGTTTATTATATACATGTATTTCAAATGTAGACCTGACAAACTTTCAACCTGGTACTGGCATATGTACGACTGTTAACATACCCACCAAGGTGAACATCCCCATCCACTATAAGCATGTTCTAGATGACACTAATAACGCTGACACATGGGTACTTATGCCTTTAGGAAATCCCAATTAATACTGCAAAATAAGCTTAACTTTATAATAGAGTGGCATTATGCTTGTCATGGCTATTGTGTATCAAACACTCATTAATCTTTAGCCAGAATTTCCTGCTTCTCAAGTTAAATGTATATGCAGCCCAACCACACTCATCTTAACATACACGTAGCCTGGTGGTACTAAACTGAACGCGCATTTCCGTGTCTCTTATTATCATTTCCCATCCTTTGGAGTGGGGAGGGACTAGGGGGTGTCAGGAGTAGATCCCAGTATAAAACACATGTGTGAAGATGATCAGCTGTTCGTTTTGTCGTTGCATGTTGTAAATGTATAACACCACACTCAAGAATCTATCACTCATATGGAGACATCACTGAATGCCAATGAAGGGGTTCAGATATTTTGGCCTATGCTCAGCACTTCAGCCCATAAGTAGTGAGAGGTCTTACACGTGGGGACACCTACATTGAAACCGGACCTCAATTTGTACTGTAACATCTTTAGGATAGGGTAAGTAAGTCACTTCTGCCACAGCACAAACATCATGTGCCTTCCCATTATGCCAACAATTCTGAAAATTCTGTAGTGAAACTATTTGTTTAACATATGACTATTGGTATGTATGTATGTGTATTGTTGTTTAACATCCCACTCATATATTTATATCATAATATTTCACTCATATGGAGACGTCACCGTGTGCCGGTGAAGGGCTACAAATTTTGCCTATGCTCGGCACTTATGGCTTGTAGAGCAGGGAGGGTTCTTTAACGTGCCAACACCTACTGTGACACAGGACCTTGATTTTTACTGTCTCATCCGAAGGGTGGGGCCTTCAATTTGAAGTCGAAGGCCACGGTGGCCCCCATGACTTTTGACATAAACTAAACAAAAATTCAAAGTTGGTCTAAATATCGTTTAATGAAATTAAGATGTCTATTAGGTTTCTGAATTAAGTCATATTACAGAATTACATATGCCCTTATTTTATTGACCTTTTTTTTTCTGTATGGAGCCTAGAGGATCCTAACCAGATTTGATAATGATGTTTGACCAATCACCATGACTCTTAGTCAGTAACATTGACTAATACATCAGAAATGTACAGTAACTTTATCCTCGTATCTCTTAACATCAAGATTACAGGTTTCCCATCTAGCCTCATGATTTAAATCCTAGGATTTCTGTTGTCCTAAATAATGGATCATATCGCACTGATACGCCATGTAATGTAAACAGTTGTATCTGGGGTTTTTTTCTTGAATTCTTTCCTTAAATGTATTCATGAAAATGCATCATTACACCTAAGAAGATTAATGAATGACATCTAAATGACTCAACACAAGCTTGGGGTTTCTTTGGTTTGTACAAATGTATAAATAAAACAAACTGAGACAAAGTCGTGATTAGTTCTACACCTTATATAGCAGTGTCAATTGACAGTAGTGATCCGGTGCAGGAGCTGATAAGAATTCTATATACATTAATGACCATAACTTAGCTGACTATAGCCACACAAAGGCATGTCAGCACAGAAGTTATCCAGAAAGTAGGCTAGAAATGAAGTGTGTCAGTACAAATGATGTGCCCTGTCTGTGGCCATCTTCCCTGTATGTAGCTACATTGTACCAGTAGTATGGAAAACATTACTAAGTCAAGGAATTGTCATTTGAGAATATTTGAAATACAATGGGACTTTCCTTACAGACCAACTCCCTTAATAAATTTCATTTTATTATAGACCATCAGCATTCAGTCTGCTTACCATTATTTTAGCCTATTTCAACCTTACATAGGATACCACCTCAGAAATCACACCAATTTTTGACAGTCAATTAGGAGGTCTTAATAGCGAGATTTCACTGTATATTGCAATATCCTGGATATGTTCATTTCCATTATGTGTATAAATACCAATCATTATAACAAAGTTGTAACTCCCCCCCCCCCCACAAACTATAGGAGATACCCCTCCCTTGACTTCACACAATGGTATCTTTATTTTAAACAACAACAAAAAAAGTTGTAGTATTCATGTATGATAGACAGATAACTTACAAAAAATATCAATACTTTCACTGACATAAAATATCAATAGTTTCTCAAAATTGAGAGTATCTTGAGTAGTTCTGGGAACTACAAATAATGAGTAACAAAGCAAACTTCAACTTTCCTTCCTCCACAATGGCAGTACGACCCATCAGAAAGTGTACAATATCCACTCTACAACGTAAGATCGTTAGTGACCCTTAACACAAAGTATCCGGTTTTACATCCTTCTAATCCAGCGATCATATACATAATTCAATCTGCCAACAGTGAGAACCTGGTACAAAACACTTCTGGGTATCACTCTAACAACAGCCTTGTAATTTTGATCGCTAGTGTAATTATGTGCATAACTCCTACATACTGCCTGACACATACATGTACATGTATACTGATGTCAGTTTCTCTTAGACAAAGTTCTCAAACTCAAACCTGCAGAACTATAAGTCCTTAGAGGCCAAAGCATAGATCTAGCAATAAAGGCAAAGGTTACAAAAATTAGGTCTCACTCTTCCCCCAAACACATGTGTTTATGTACAGTGAAACTTGTGTGTACTGACCTCCTTAGGACCATAAGAAATTTTTTATAGGGAGATGATCTTTGTATAGAGGCAGGGTTCACAAAACATACTGAAATTTTAGCAAAATGCTAAAAATTTAGAAATTGGCTAAAAAATATTGATTTTGGCTAGTTTTTTTGCTGAAATGATTAGATTTTTTGCGAGAGTCTGAGGAAAAACATCCCTGGTGAATTATGTTGATTAAAAACAGGTAAAATCTTATTTCTTCCTAAACTACTTCAAATTAAGCATTGTTTTGCTCCATATAAACTCATTTGGCTCAAACAAATTCAGTTTGGCAATTTTTTTGGCTCAAAAAATTGAAATCCTGGTGTGAACCCTGAGCGGTTAATTGTACAGAAATGGTACTTTTTGGGAACAGCAACAACTGTCTGTGTGACAAGGCAGTCTTTATATACAGGTGGTCATTAAAGCAGGTTTTACAGTAGTTCAACTAAGCCTATGTTAAAGGTAATCAAAGGTCTTTTGTTGATATCTGAGATATCATTACTACTGTCAAAAAGTTCCCGCATAAACTTTGTAATAAAGACTAAGCTTATAAATTATATAGTTCAGGTTTTACTCAAGTGAACGCATATGACTTAAGTTTCTGATACACAAGTGACTTTAAGTTTCTGCATAGAACAATCATACCGCCACTGTCATTCTCCCCCTTGTCAGGGAACATTTTACTATGCTAAGCCTTAAATCCAGTATTTTCTGGAAGTGCTACGTAACCCCTGAATGTTCAATAGTGTCAAAGTATTCTATCCCTTCAAGAAAAAGTCAAGTAATGGTGACATAAGAAAAAGAGAATAATTGGATAACATGTCATCTCATTGTAGACTCATAAGTACAATCAGCTACAATCGCTAGCCAGAAGAAACCACTTGTATACATTTACTGGACCTTCTGTCAAATTACAAAAAAAAAGAAAAGTTGCTAAACAATGCTGACGTTTTTTTTGCAATGCCATACCAAAACCTTGGAATTAGCTAGGTGAAATAATAATCCTATAAATAATATCTTCGGAATTTTGGTCCATTAATCCTATTCAGTATGGAGGTAAGTCAATACAGTTGAGTGAATGAAGTTTGTGCAAAATGAAGGTGAGATAAACAGACTTCTTTCAGACTTCTATTTCAATGCCTAATTGTAAAAAAGCGACAGTAAAAATAGCACAAGGAGAATGATATTTAATCTTAGACAGCAATGGTGATAACAACAACCAGTATCAACAATGTCCCCCTTTGTAAACGATACAAAATGAATGATGTGTGACAAAAATTGTTACCTGGTAAAACTGATTAAATTGTTATCACACCATAGTTCTTACAGGTGAAGTATCTTAGGTAAATACGCCAGGTGACAAGAGGATGGGATCAATAATAACGGTTCTAGGTACGACATGACCATGAACACGATCTGATAATGGTTAAATACTGAAACTAGTAAAACAACACTGCTGTGTGTAAAAGCTCCATTCCCATTATAGGTGGATGTATATACACAACAATGGTGTAATCAATCAGAATTTTGATTATGCTGTCATAGTATTTCTATACTCCCATCATCATACAAGTTATTGTTTAAACAGCCATAGCTGGTACACAGATAAACCGATATAGAGAGACCACTGTCATAAGAGGCTACCTGTCATAGAGACCACTGTTATGAGACACTACCTGTCTTAGGAGACAAATGTCATTAGAGGTCATCTGTCTTAGAGACCACTCTTATGAGAGGCTAGCTGTCTTAGGAGACAAATGTCATTAGAGGCCATCTGTCTTAGAGACCACTGTCATGAGAGGCTATCTGTCTTAGAGACCATTGTCATGAGAGGCTACCTGTCTTAAGCACTGTCATGAGAGGCTACCTGTCTTAAGAGATCATTATCATGAGAGACTACCTGTCTTAAGCACTGTCATGAGAGGCTACCTGTCTTAAGAGATCATTATCATGAGAGACTACCTGTCTTAGAGACCATTGTCATGAGAGGCTACCTGTCAAGAGGCCACTGTCATGAGAGGCTACCTGTCTTAAGAGACCACTGTCATGAGAGGCTACCTGTCTTAAGACACGCTACCTGTCTCAAGAGACCACAGTCATGAGAGACTATCTGTCTCAAGAGACCACAGTCATGGGAGCCTATCTGTCTCAAGAGACCACGGTCATGAGAGACTATCTGTCTCAAGAGGCCACTGTCATGAGAGGCCACCTGTTTCTTAGAGAGCACTCTCATGGGAGGCCACATATCTTTGGGACAACTGTCATCAGACTGAGAGACATCAGATTACCTGTCTCTCAAGAAACCTTTATCATTCCCTGTCATTAGAGAGAACCTGCTGTGATGGACCTCTGTCAATAGGAACGACTGTCAACAAAGACCAAAGAGGCTACCTGTCTTAAGAGATCATTATCATGAGAGGCTACCTGTCAAGAGGCCACTGTCATGAGAGGCTACCTGTCTTAAGAGACCACTGTCATGAGAGGCTACCTGTCTTAAGACACCACTGTCTCTTGAGAGACCACTTACAATAGAAAAAGACAAAAATCTTATGGACTTGCAACCATTATTATATGTATAAACTTCCTGCAAAATATTAAATTGTAATGAAGTATAGTGTACGTTATATATGACTTACCAGGCAGTAGATTAATTTCAGACTTAGCACACAAAATTTCATCTGCAATTTTTTGAGCAGTTGGAAGAACTTCGGTATGATGTTCAGATATCAGGTACTGAGCAAACTTCTGAAGCTGTTCTCTGCTCATCTGAAGCAAGGTTTCTGGAACAACAAAGGAAAACAGTGAAAATTCTACATCAAATTTGATGTGAAAATGCACATGAGAACAACTCACATCAGGTCCAAACAGTCAGAGACTAAGGTTGCCTTTATAGGCAGGTGCCCTTCAGGACAAGCTTGACTGCATTTTCCTATCATTTTCTGTTTATCTTGTATATGATTTACTGTTAACAGAACATATTATACTTATTGTACATAGTCTGGTTCACTGTATCTTCTAAACAAAGTCTGTAAATGAAACTAAATCAGGCCCAATTATTAACCCTTTCAACACCACAGAGTGAAATGGACTGGTCTAAGACAATGGAAAAGAGTATACCGGTACCATTCTGATACTTGGGGTTGAAAGGGTTAAAGGAACTAAATCAGGCCAAATTAAAACTCACAAATACTGATTTCAGCTCACATTAAATCATGATATCAATCCATTCCAATGGAGAACAGATGACATCTCATGATAAAACCATGACTGTACATAATATATGCCTCAACTTCCTGGCATATAGACATAGTGTTATAACTCGGATGACGAGAAACAGATTCGGATGATTTACATGGGGTTCATCCTACATTCAGAAAATGGTTAGCCAAAAAATTAGGTAACTAAGGTATTTTTTTTCTAGCCAACTGAAGTTTTTTATTGGCCAATTAAATGAACATTTACCTGAATGTGACACATGTTTTGGCATTTTACATAATATCTGCTAACCATCATGGAAATTACTTCTAAAAGGATTTTGAATCATCTATCCTTTATTTCCCAATAAACACTATCATTTAATTATTTATTCTATCATCTTATACCATGATATAGAGATCCTCTCAGAGATGGTGATCCCCCCCCCCCCCAAAAAAAAAACAACAACAAAAAACAAACCCAAAACAGAAAATTAGCAAATACAAAAAATTGTTTAGCCATTTTTGAAAATTAGTCAAAATTTAAAGTGACTAACTACTGGGTGAGCACTTATTCTATATGACTTATATACCTGATATAGGAACTCTTAACTGTACACTGTCCGCCTTCCGGATCCGGTACAGGGAAAGAGCCACAACATGCTGGCACCAGAAGATATCCTTGTTTCCACATCCACATTTTACAGAAGTTATTTTGCACCTGCAAAAAGAAAAGAATATATCAATATCAGAATATCTGTTATTATGGAAGCAACTTCATTATCTTGTAATTTATAATCATGCACATCCAGCATACATTGTATAACATGTACATGTAGCTTAATCTTATAAGAAATTCTTAAAATTCCTAATTAACAGAATCATGCATTGATGTTGGTGTTTTCCTTGAAACCATACTAAGTTACCATCTTTCTTGATATGTGAAAGTTTGTATCAATGCATTTACCTACCGGTACACATGTATATTGAAATTTCCCTCTTAATCCCCAATTAGACCCAGTACCAGAACGAAGAGTTTGCTAATCCCAACTGCCTACTAATTTTCTACTATAAGAAGTATGTCAATTTCTATGGATATGTTGTTGTTGTTGTATTGTAGTTTAACGTCCCACCTCAAGAATATTTCCCTCATATTGAGATGTCACCGTGTGCCGGTGAAGGGCGACAAATTTTGCCTATGCTCCGCACTTATGACCTTCTTTAACGTGCCAATACCTATTGTGACACAGGACCTCGATTTTTACTGTCCCATCCGAAAGACAAGGACAGCCAACCGCAGCATGGCACTGCACGGATTCAAACCCCAAATCCTTCAATTCGAAGTCGAACATGCTTACGGATATGTCAGTAATACCAAGGCTGTTTGTATTTGTTTATATGCGTGTGTATGTAAAAAGTCAACATGTTTGTATGTCTTGAGTGGGGAGCACTTTTTAACAGACCCACTTCTGGGCACCATAAATCTGCAGAATTCACTTAAGTCTGAGAATTTTCTCAACTTCAGTTTCACAGCCATTCAGATTTCAGTGTTGCATGAATTTGAGTATATTCTCAGACCTAAGTAAATACTCAAGTTTCATGTTGCTCAGTCATATTCTCATTAACAATCTGTAAATACTGGTACATATACTTAAAAATCCCATGTGACTTAGTGACATGGTAGGTTTTCACATCGTCTGTGTCAATCTGTCATCATTATAACAATTTGTGACCTTCCTAAGTACTCTATTATCCAGATAACAAATGAAAGCAATTCAACATATCATTTGAGTCAGAGTTTTTATCAGTTTATTTTCCTTAGTCCACATTGTATGCAGACAAAATATAATCACAGGCATGTACATGTACTAACAGATTCCGTTGGAGAATGAGCAAGTGAAAATAAGCATAGATGAAAGTGTAAAATCGGTAACTGAGTATGAATTACTCTTATAAGCTAGGGAACCAGTCTTCCTAGTATTACACTCTCTTAAAAATAGCTAAGACATAAAAAAGTCACAGAGAGATGTGCTAATGGTATACATGTTCATACTCATTTGTCAATTAAACTATAGGAGTTCAACAAAATGGAGATCTATAGAAAGGAGAATCTAAGTCATGTATTGTCACCCCATACTTCCACTGATAAAGAGCATTGAAAATGATGTCATAAAAACCAATAACCACTAAATCTATTTCAATCATCAGTGACAAACAGTATTCAAATTAGATACAAGTGCACTTAAACCCATGCATCTAAAAGTACAGGGGCCAGAGCAAGCACTTTAGTGACAGGTACATGTATGTATCCATTATAAACTGACTAGCCACTATGACAAAGCCTCAAAAGCACATATGGGGTGAACTGTTAATGAAAAAAACAACCCCAAAGTATCACTGTAAGAAGAATTGTTTTGATCAAAATGACTAGATTCTTCAATATTGAGGAACTAATGTGATAATTATTTTCAGGTAATATGCTTTGGTATTTCTGCGTCATTGCAGACAAGCCTTACTTTTTATCGATAGTTACTGAAAAGTTACAAATTTCCTTATCACTGTATAACTCGGTCATCATACAAAATGTTTACTTCTAACTACAGAGCAGTCAAGTGATTCCCTTTCACGATACACTTGCGTCATCACATAAAGTGCTTCCTTTTACCTCCCCTAGGTACAGAATCTAAAGTGCATCCCTTTCATATCATGCTTGTCGACCAAACAAAGTGCTCAATTCTTTTTACAAAGCAGTCAAGTGTTTCCCTTTTACATTATCCTTGTTGAATCACACAAAGTGCTTAATTCTAGTTACAGAGCAGTCAAGTGATTCCCTTTTATTGATCCACTATCCTTGTGGCATCACTTGAAGTGTTTACTTCTAGGTTCAGAACAGTCAAGTGTCTCCCTTCAAGTAGACTTGGTATTCTTGTGGCATCACCAAAAGTTTTTTTTTTGGCTAGTTACAGAGTAGTCAAGTGCCTCCTTTTTATACTATCCTTGTGGCTTCACATAAAAGTGCAAACTTCTAGGTTCAGAACAGTCGTGTTTCCATTTAAGTAGAATTGGTATATTTGTGGCATCACACAAAGTGCTTCCCTTTCAAAATATCTTTGTGGCATCACATTAAGGTGCTTACTTTTAGGTCCAGAAGAGAAGTCCAGAACAGTCAAGTATTTCCCTTTAAGTACATGTATACTGAAGTATACTTGTGGCATAACATAAAGTGCTTACTTTTAAGTTTAGAACAATCAAGTGTTTCCCTTCCAAATACTTGGTATACTTGTGGCATCAAACAAAGTGATTTTTTCTAGTTAGAGATCCGTAATTTGGGCAGTTTATACATAGTTCATAAAATAAACAAAATTATTATGTGGCAGTGCTGTTATTCAAAACAAATCATTTTTATAAGAAAAAATGCACATTTGTTGCCAAAAATCACAGCTAGTACTGGAATGCATATGTGTTGTTTTATCAAACAGTTCAACATTTCATATATAAGTTCGCCCAAGTAAAACTTACGAAATGCTGTAAACCAACTATATGCTGTGAAAGTGTTATCAAACACTATTGTAGCAGGAATTTAAAGAATAGTCATGCAATCCCTATGACATTTTCAAAGATGTTTGATGAGTAAGAGAATGAGATTTATCATAGTACTTTGCTTTGGTACCAAAGTACGATGAGTCAGTAACCCTAGATACGAGACAGAGACGAATTCTTATTGTCAACAAAAAAGACATATATATATATAAACAACATGTTTCACCAAAAATGGAGCTGTGAAGCAAGGATTAGTCATTTTCAAATCTTTTGTGAAAAAAACCTCACATGCTTCTCATACGTGTTTACATACATGCACTGGGCGAAACCAGACTGTATTCATTCTGAGCATTTTCAGTTTTATTAGTTCAATTTTGAAATGGAGGACAGACATGAAACATTGTAAGAAAATATCCCTTTTGACAATAACTCATAATTAGCCAGCAATATCATGATCAGGTTCAATATTTCGATAAACTCCTCATTCGCAATCGCTTAAATTTTCTGCTAGAATGGAAATTTGTCTGCTAAGGAAGAATTACAGCTGAGTGCTGTTATATAAAGCCAAAAAGAGATTGATCGGGCTCGTAAACCTTCATTATGGATCCTTCGTGCAGAAAATGTTTCAAATCCATCGAACCTATTTTATTTGAATTCTGTCATGTTGAGCTGCCGATCCAATTATTATGTTCAGTGAATCCTGCCTTTTATTCACCAAACCAGCATTTATGATGAGGGGCATCCAAAAATCAATAGGAAAACAAGAGATTTATATAATCTCTTCTGAACCAATTTCTATTCATGGCTTTTGTTTGGGAGACAAGAGGAATAAGATAACTTTGAAATGACAAGTGCTCTAACGACATTGATCAGAGTCCAATGCATATGAGTGATTGTGCCTGAGAATATTTCTACAGCCTTTCACACAAAGACTCACAATATCAAGTTTGGATTAATAAAAGGAAATAAACCCATGGTCCATAGTTTAGATAAATGACCTCACAAAGAGGAAAAATCTATACCATATTTACTTATAATACCAGAGGATGAAAACGAATATCAATTAGTATGGCCATGAGGGTATATAACCCAGTTATTCCTGTGTTCAATATTGTATTGTGAAATCAATCACATATACAGGTCTAACAATATCTGATCCCACATCTAACACTCGAATTCTAAACATAAACTCAGTACAATGATCAACTGTATTGCATAATTGTGATCCCCTTTAAATTTGAAAATTAATGCAGTGTATAAAAATTAGATTCGCTTCCTTGAACGTCTTTGGATAATAACTGCCTCTTGCCTGCTTCAGCAAATACCATGAAATAAGCACACTTTAAAATTTCTAAAACATTTCTAGTCAATGCCAAATTTAAACATTAAACTGTATAGCCCCAAGTGTAGGTACATACGTTCAACCTAGATTTAAAGTGCAGCTAAGCTTCATTGAGCCTTGTTCTACTATTTCTGGAATGTTCAAATGAAACCCGATTATTTCCCCCTTTCAAACTTTCCAATCCTTTTCATAACAAGATTACTTTAGATTACTTTTTTTTTCTTTTCTTTTTATTCTTTTTTTTTTGTAAAAGCTAGTTAAAACTTTTCTTTTCTTCTTTTTTTTGTTGTTTTTTTTTGTAAAATTGATAAGGTCAATTGAAATCTCTTTAGATGTATGAATTTCAAAAGGTTTACCAAGCTAAAGGATAAGTGATAAGTGATCAGTTTGCTGGACTTCTATATCTTGACCATAGATGCAATACACAGCAGGGGTCAGATGGCTATCAAGCAATTAAGGTTTGTATTAAGTTACCTGATCAACATCTATTGTTGTTGACATTCCAAACTTTTTTTTTCGGTCAGACTCAGAACCATAGGCAAATATATATCCATATAGGCAAACTCTATCTGTCTATCCATCATAGGCAAAGGCAGTCTATCCCACACAGGCAACATCTACATGTACATGTATCTGTCTATCCCACATGACCAAAATCAATCTATACCACTTACAATGTAGGCAACAACTTTCTATCCCACATAGGCAACATGTGCCTATCCAACATAGGCAACATCAATTTGTCTTTCCCACATAACACCTATCTGTCTACCCCACACAGGCAACATCTGTCTATCCCACATAAGCAACATGTGATTATCAACCATATGGAACATGTGTCTATCCAACATGGGTAACATCAATATATCTACATGTAGAGCCCACATCTTTATTCTTACATTGGCAACATCTATCTCTCTATCCTACATTGCACATAGGTAAATCAGTCTACCTCACATAGGTAACATCTATCTGATCTTTTCTACATAGGATATGTCAGTGTATCTTACACAGGGAGCATTTATGTATCTATACAACATAAGCAATTCAGTCTACCCAACACAGGCAACATATACAATGTATCTCAGTATCTGTCTGTTCTACATGAATATAGGCATATCCCTCTATCTCACAAAGGCAAGATCTATCTGCCTATCCTACGTGTACAGTCGAACCTGTTTTAAGAGACTGTAGTCGAAGGGAGGACCAAACAGGGTCACATATGACAGGTGGTCTCGTAATTCAGGTGATTTTTATAGGAAAAAAAATTTTGAGAACCACTCATTTAGGTCTTAAAAGACAGGTTCTCTTTCAATTTGGTCGGTCGCTAAGGCAGGTTAGACTGTACATAGGCTATATCTACCCGGTATGCGTCTTTCCCACATAGGAAACTGCTGTGTGTCTTCCCCACATATACAAAACAACTTTCTGTCCACATCAGACAACTGAGGCATCTTCCAGACAGTATAAAGAAAATGGCAATGATCTTTGGGAGAAAAGCACCAATTTTTCAGACGTTAAGATGCAAGTCAAACTCGCATCCACCAAACTAGGGACGAGTGGTGTTGTAAGCTAAACTGTAGTGCTATGACATCTGCCCATATAAGTTTTTATATAATGTAATACCAAGGAGGGATATATGAATACAAACCTGTCAAAGCTTATTGAGACTTGGTATGATAATTCTGGCTCTGATGAATACAATGGATTGGTAGGCTCTTTCACATTACCACTTAGATGAAAACCTGAAAATGAAAAAAACAAACCAAACTTAGAAAAAGCCCAAAAGCTATCAAATATTCACACAATCTATGAAGTGTATAGGAGAGGCAGTTGAAAGCCTTGACGTAATAGTTGCTGTAAATCAGACTGACAAATGCTTCATGTCCCAGTATACCTTGGAATCCATTCTAGAAATGACGTCATACTAGATAAAATAACTGCACAAATTTATATACATTAACTTACTTGCATGATGAAATTTATACAAATAACATAGATGTGGTTTTGTATAACATTTAGACATATGTAGAAATGAAATAAACAATGTACATGTAATATAATCTAATCACTTTCTACAATGTATAACATTGTTCAAATCTGTAATGCTGTACCTACTGTGTACAGGGAAATTTTCGCCTTTGCTTTATTATTGCCCTTGTATTATTTTTGCCACTTTCGCCCTCATCGTCAGTGGACAAATTCAAAACTATGTGAATTCATAATGGTGAATTCATTGAATAGAATTATGACGAGACTGGACGAAGTAACAGTGGAGGGAAATTGTTTGCAAGTGCATTAGGGTGAAAATAACACAGGCGAATATAACCCTGTATACAGTATTTCTTTAGCAAACTACATCCAGTATTTCAATTCAGTGTAGATTGCTATGCATCTATAAACCTCTGTATTTTTTTTTTTTTTTTTTGCTATTAATTGCATAGAATTATTCCTATATATAAATCTACAATGTGCAGTAATAACTGTAAGCAGAAGCCCTCAGTTATCCATGGTAACCTCAGAACTTCCCTCAGTTCTCTATGGTAACCTCAGAACTTGTTAAGATAGCCCAGGGTGTTTAACTTCAAGTGCATTTACCAAGGGGAACCCAGGATGTGTACACATACAATGTACAAAGATCTTCAGCAGTCTATAATCTACATAGTACAAAAAAAAAATCAAAAAGACACGTTCCATGTACATGCCAACATGGATTACTCTTACACCTATTATGTTCAGAATTTATTTAACCCNNGGGATGCAGATGGGTGGTTATCTAAATGAACACTCAAAGGATCTGACTCAGGGTCAATAATATCAAAACCCTTCTGTATTCCATGCCCCCCCCCCCCAAAAAATGACTGAATTATGACTTTAGGGCTTGTCATGACTATATCAGCACACATGTAAGTCAATACTTAAATAAGCTAATAGAGATAACCACACAAACTGCTGGGAAGGGAATGGCTTGTTTGAACCTTTGAGGATGTTAATAAGATTTGTATGTACATTAACTATTATATCTGCATTAACTGTTAAGTTTGCTCATATTCATTGCTGAATTATAATAAAGTTTCTCCTGCTAAATTTGTTAATAACAGTAACACTGGGTCATATCGAGAAACGAAGTCAAAGGAAATTGTAGGTTGTCCTTGTCCGTTTTAATTCCTGAACAAGTACCCCATAAATCGTCCTGATCATTGTGTCCACATTATAATCAGTCTTAAATACAAACTGGCCATACCAGATGGAATCCAAGGCATGTATTGGTAACAATGAAATTTGAATTCACAAAACTTTACAAAACCATTTTCACTGCATGAGCATTTAACTTGAAGTATCCGCGACTTATGAATCAGATGTCCAGTTGTTTGAACTGTTAAATGGGAGCGTAGGATTAAAATTATGGGTAGGGTGTACTCCAGAATTAAGTTACACATTTTGTTGGTGTTGACACTTTCAACAAAGGCAGTCACACACCTTCAGGCATTTCAGAGTTAGAATGACACACGTATTGACCATGAACCAAGAAGCTGCTTGTAGCTTTATAACAAACACAAATGAATTTCAAATGAAGAGAGCCGATTTATATCCAGCGTCTGTGCATTTGAAAGAGGCTATCACAATGAGAAACTGATCTGGAAAAACTTGGTGACAAAAGCATCTAAATCATGTCAAAAGGATGTCCTCCTATACTCATTCAAAAGTGAATTATATCTCAACATATATAAAACAGCCTGACATAAAAACAGCTCCGTGTTATCAGTAACAAACTATAAACGTACTACACAAAATCACGGTCACATTTCCCACAAAGATATGTAAGCACTTGGGTTTTCCTTTATTTATTTTTCTCGTTTTTGAAAAGCTGAGAGTTCTCAGTTTGGTTATCAACTCCAGATGATTTGGTTTATTTTAATCTTGTGTGCAGATGAAAGATCAATGGAAATGGGTACTATTGTACAATGTATTTTATTTCCTAGAAGGAAAGTAACTAATGATCATAGTACAAAAGGGAAAGTATTGTATTGTTATAACGTCCCTATCACAAATCTTTCACTTATATGGTGACATCATACTTTGCCGGTGAAGGGCAAGAAATTTTGCCTATGTCCCGCACTTATGGCCGTGGAGCAGGGAAGGCTCTGAATCATTCCAACACCTACTGAGTGAAATTCAGATATGGCAAATAATAACTACGATTTAGTAGACAGGAGACTTGTGTGGCAACAGTGTTTGTTTGTCGTTGTTCAATAGTGGACCATCATGGTTTCAGGGGACGGGGATGAGGGGGGGAGGGGGGGTGAAGAACAATGGCTCAAACCTCTTTAAGTATCGACCATATAGCAAATAATATCCTAGTTTGAATTCTCAATATAAGGGTGGAAAAGTATTTAGTAGTTGGTCACAAACTCAGCAAGCATTGCAAGTTTTACGCCTGTGGAAAAGTGTCTGATTTGTTTATATGACGGTCATTACTATATCTGCTGCGTATCGCCCATTTGTTCTAACATGCGCAGATAGGGGGCTGAGGTCATGACCCCCCCTTGGAGTTGGCAAATCTATACCGATAATGGTCAATTATGCTTATATTCTAACTTTAACAGGGCTGTTTTTTCCTTTCACAAGTTGGACACCATCCCCCCTGGAAAATATCATACTCCCATCTGGAAAAAAATCCTGGATCTGCGCATGTCTAATTAACCCTCTCAACACAACAGACCTAAATGGAGTGGTCTAGGACAACAGACAAGAACATACCATTCTGATACATTAGGTTGAAAGGGCAGAAAGTGTGTGCTCAATTTCTGACAAACACATCACGGTTTCATGTTTGATTATTTCAAAGGAAGGATTTACAAACAATTCATGCATTTATACAAAAAAAATCCAACAATTTCCAAGATGATGGTAATGAAGGAAGATAAATTTATTTACTCTTTGTTCATATGCTCTGTGCTTTCTGAATTATGGGCCAATGATTAAGCCTGGTTTAGTATTACCCATGTGGTCAGCATTATACAAATGTTAAATGTATAATAAGCCTGATTGTGATTAGGAAAAGGTTTATAGATCTAAATGCATTCGGTATATATTCAGATATATCCCACATTTTCCTTATTAAATGTCTCATTAGGACTGTGGAAGTTTATATCAGCTAGTATGTGAGGATATTCCCCATATATTTTCCATGTTTAATGCCTCATTATGACTGTGTAGAAGTTTATATTTAGTATGCTCGCATTGATCATTATAGTCATGTGTAACACTACACAGGATACAGGTGTCATTTTTTATTCCTTATTAACCTCCAGTTGTCAGAGTAGAGATCCAACCAGAGCACATATTATCATGGTTATTATCATACTTACCCATATGTTTCTCATTTACTTATAAAATATACAAACTTACAGACCATATATACACAGATGAAGTATGTGTATGACAAAAATAACTACCGCCATATTTTAGGCAAATGTCAAAATCTCCATAAATTGTAAGCCTCTACTCTGATATTCACTTAAACATAACTGCTCTTGTCTGCCAGCTTTTACATGTATCCAAAACTATTTCTGCTCGTACTTACAAGTTCTTACAGTGTAAAGTCTAGGCAGAACATGTTCCCAGTCTCTAAGGTAAAGAATTATCTTCCTGCAGTGCTGTAAGACTCTGATTCACATCTCTTTGAAACCAGCTGCTGCAGTAACCTGGTGACCGTGTCACCCCTGGGGGCTCCAGCTATCTGACATACAGGGGTTTTAATGATTGGACCAGTACAACATTGAGCAAGGCCTGGTGATAACAGTCTGGTTTGTTTACACTTTGATGCCACATAACTATGTAAGACATTAGCCATAAGTCTCCAAGGAGTAGCAACAAGAAACATACATATACACAGAGAATTTTTTTACTATCAGGCACCATCTGAGCATACTCTATAATTTCATGTACGGACCTTTTACTTTAATTCTTTATTTCTATGCTCACATGATGAAATAAAGTCAAATTGAGTTTTAACATTATCTGCTCAGAGAAAAAAAAAGAGCTCTTTGAAATAAGTATAATAATTTTCCTTTTGTAACAACTCCCAATTTTACAATGAGAATCTGGAAGAACTTGAGGGCTTAGGTACCACAGTGTACATGTTGTGTCAGCAACATCGTTACAATGTGTAACATTGCTTTGTTATTCCTTTCCATCTTTGAAACATATTACCACAATGTATGTAAATGTTTGAAAAGTTGTTTATTTCCAAGACGCTATCATGGATTCCAGTACTCTAGACATACATACAAGTAGTGTTATTGTAAACCTAGGGGAACCCATATATTAGTCGAGCTATAAGAATGTGTTATCAATTGGATTTCGTTAAAAAATATGCTGAAATAATAATTCATACGATTTATATATGGAGCTGATAGGTTCCTATGACCAGGTACATGCATTAGAAGGGCCTCCGTGGCCAAGTGGTTAGCATGTTCGACTGCGAATCAAAAGGTCCACGTTCCAGACACGTAGTGCCACTCCACGGTTGGCCGTCCCTGTCTTTTGGATGAGACAGTAAAAACCGAGGTCCCGTGTCACAGTAGGTGTTGGCACGGTAAAGAACCCTCCCTGCTCTATGGCCATAAGGTCCGAGCATAGGCAAAATCTGTCGCCCTTCACCGGCACACAGTGACGTCTCCATATGAGAGAAATATTCTTGAGTGGGACGTTAAACAACAATATACAGTTATTGCCCTTGTATGAGGGAGATATGAAGATTTGTTCAC
>JACSZP010009580.1:0-13476 GCA_016161895.1 Pinna nobilis | reverse complement strand
GTATTTAGAGAAAGCCTCAGAGCTATCACATGAGAAAGTAATTTGCATTTCGTAGGCCTAATGATAAAATTGCTTCCCCCAGCCCATATGATATTTAAAGTAAAGTCTATGATATAAATAGGGCCTAAAAGTAAAAGGGAAAATAACGTGAGTTCCAACCCAATGCATTCAAAGAAGTTTGTCAGTATACCATATTTCTGTATTATACATGTTTTTATTGTAATCTTATGTTTTTGCATAGAGTTAAATTATTGATGCACAAAGTAGGCCTAGCCTACATCACATGCTCACTTTCGAACACCCTAGCCGCTGTCGAATTTCGCAGAATGGGGTTATAAAAATAGGTTATTTATTTTGGTAACATCATAAATTGCAAAAGAAAAAGAAGAAACGACACTGTTTGTTTGCTACTTATAATTACAAAAATGCATTTATAAATAGTTATAAACCTATTTTGTCAACTTCAGAGTCCATACTGTCGCTGCTACCACTTGAGGATTCTCACTGGTCATTTAAGCATAACCGGTATTCTTTTGAATGGTGGATTGATTATGAGATAACATTTTGTTTGTTTAAAACTGGCCGCCAAACTTCAACTGAAAAAAATGTTGCGTGTTGCTTAAGCTTAGATGAACGTTTAAAGCAGGTGGAAGGAGAAATGGTCCGTTTTGAGTTTTGAATCCCCCCTTATTATCGTGACTGACCACTAGCGGATCAAGCCAGGTGGTAAGGGGGCTACAACCCCTCCCTTTAGCTAGACAAAAAAAAAAGAAAAGAAAATGGATTATATAGATAGAATGTATATGTGTCACAATAAAACAGCAAGAGAAAAATATTCTATAATTTCCAGGCACGCTTTGGCCGCCGAATTCTTTAATGAACTTATTTCATATCTTTAAAATTATAAAATTTATTTTATGTCTAAAAAAAGTTTGGCTCGCTTCGCTTGCCATGCATTTCTTTATACTTTTCATTGTATCACAAATAAAAAAGCAAGTTAGGCAAATCGAAGTCAAAAATGTCCATAACTTTTGCTTCGAATCGCTCGCCAATCATCATGCCCGTAATTTTTTTTTATACAATCCGTCTTTATTGAACTTATAAATAGGCGGTCTTTAAAAAAGGAAAACAAATACATTTCTAGAAATAAAAAAAAAACAAAAAACTGATCTCCCTCTGGCATTGAGGGGTGGGGGCAAAGCATTTAAAAATACCCCTCAAACTCTAAGTCTTCAAGATCCCCCTTTTGAAAAATTCCTTGATCCGCATATGCTAACGCATTTAAAAGCCTCAGTCAAATCTCTGTCTCTGTCCCATTTGTTTGTTCACCTTAATTTTTTTTTGTAAACCGGGAGTTTGTATTTGTTCATTTTTTTGCATTTAGTTTTTCCTATGCAGCCGAATTCAACAATATGAAAGTAGATAACGCGCATGCCCAATTTTCGTTGCAATGTATTTCGTAAACTCTTCACGAAATAGTTCCTACTACATTTCCACACGTAGCTACGTGTAGATAGATTTACGTGCAAGTCTACATTTACGTGCAGAGTTACGACCTTTTATGAAACTCACTTTCCACACACGTAAATAAAATCGTAAGTGTAATTTTACGTCTACGTTTACGTCTAGAGTTGCGACCTTTTATGAAACTGGGCCCAGCTTCCAATGTAGAATGAATGCATATGAACACCAAAAGATGCAAATTTCTTTGAAAAATATTGCTTGAAAATAATAATTTTGACACATTTATAAATTCATCTACCATAAAGTATTATATCAGTTTACTAGATAACAAGCATGATATTTATCGTAAATTGTATTTTCATCAATTGAATTTGACATGGCGAACAAAATCGACTACCATTCAACTGCAGTTTTTTTTTTTTTTATTTATGGACTGTTTCAAAACAAAGAAGAAAATTTGTAGTCGTTGAAATTCAAGTTAATTGATAGAGTGTAACTCTAGTATAGACAATCATTTACTTTTGTTAGTGATGTTTCGTAAGACATTCTTCAAAACATCTTAAAATCCACAGATATCGTTCTTTTTTGTGCTTAAGGAGAAAGACAGATACCCAGCTTTCCGATTGGCCGATTTTAAACACTTGAAAAACCTTCCTCGTCATAAATCTTTATATAACAATTATGTCATGAAATAGGCCAACTTCCTTTTTTAATATCCCGTGGTACTTCAACAATTTTATTTTGGGAGATTTTTCACCTGATGTTGTTTCACACACAACGAGAGTAGGCGTATATCAGACAGTTGTGAGTATTAAATATTTATCAAAGATAATACAAATAAGGTTTTCTACCGAGAATCACGGGGCCTCTGTGGCCGAGTGGTTAGCGTGTTCGACTTCGAGCCGAGGGGTCCGGGGTTCGATTCCCGCAGCGCCACTCCACGGTTGGCCGTCCCTGTCTTTCGGATGAGACAATAAAAACCGAGGTCCTGTGTCACAGTAAGTGTTGGCACGTTAAAGAAGTCTCCCTGCTCTACGGCCAGCATTGCCGAGCACAGGCAAAATGTGTCGCCCTTCACCGGCACACGGTGACGTCTCCATATCAGTGAAATATTCTTGCGTTGGACGTTAAACAACAACGCAACAACAACAACAACAACAACCGAGAATCACAATCAGAAATATACCTTTTTGTATTTCTTAAATACTACGTTTTCACTCTCAGTAAAAAGTATAAAAAGAAAATTCTAGGGGCATTATGGTCTAATTAATTATCATTTCAGTGCACATTTAAACTTACTGCTACACCGAAAATAATTTTTTTTGATAAACATTGTGCTTAAGGGGGTCATTAATAAATCGATACCTGTAATGATATGCTAAATTCTTGGTTATATCAGTCTTCTTAAAAAACTATGTAAATTGAGAATAAAATTGTCTGATGACCTGTTGAATCAGTAATCGATATATTCTTATGCATTGTTGCAATTCTCATTTCTATTTTTTGAAAGTTATATTACGTTATAGTAAGCAAATGGTCGTAGTATTTCTCATCTGGCCGGGACAAGTTCAAACATCTTCGCTAGAACCTACGAAGATAATGTAAGGTAGTTTGCAAACTCACTAGCTGGATGCTTATGAATCTCCAAGGGTATATTTGTAAACAGCTCTCCTCTCAACGAACCAATAAAGACTGTATGTATAAATACATTTAGGTCCACTGATCGAAATTTAAATATTTTCATGCATTCCACGACTCCAAGCTTTTTGCAAATCATTAGACCTAATGATTTAAGTATTATGTGTCTTGCGAGCACATTGGGACTGATTAAAATTTTAAATCGTACAGTAGTGAGTGATAATCCCATTACTGCAATACGAAAGTGAGGTTAGCATTCTGGTAAAAAGTATGCGCCTCAATCGTATATATATATATATATATATAAATTTTCCACTGTGTAATTCCAGTTTATAATAGTATTGTATATTTTTTCCTGGCATTTAAATGCGTACGCCACCATATAATCGAAAATAATAAGATAGGTATATTTTATTATCATAAATTTTATATTGTGAAGCAAACAATTCATAACGCTATAAAATATATCAACCATCCGCTAAATGAGACAGTAACTGTATTACTTTTCTGAGAGAGAGAGAGAGAGAGAGAGAGAGAGAGAGAGAGAGATATCAAATACTAGTGTACGACAGAAATAACAATTTTACGAGTCCATAAATTAAATACCGTTATCCGTTTCATTTTTTTTTACCTCCGGCATCTGTTTGTTCTATGGAAAAAAAATCATCTTTACTATTTACAGATTTTCCCATAATAATGACCCATTAAGTATTGACGAGGGCATTTAAGTGTAGGGATTCAAAACCTATGATTGGACTGTTTTATAAGAAGAATATCAGTGCCACATGCATGTAAATTGTATTAATTATCAAATGTCAATACAATAAAGACATGTTTCACTCACTGAATTACAGTAAACAAAAGGGAACCTTACCAACATTTTTTAAAAAAAAAAGTAAATTATTTGTTGTCTAAAAATAATGAACTCAAAATTGAACCATTGAAACTTTGCAGGACAAGTAATTCTAAACGTATTATAAAAATTAGTTCCTAAGTGCAATCATCATATTCATACAGCTAGCGAGCTCATTCCATCTCTTTTTGTTTTATGGGACATATTTTACTGAGTGGTATAAAATCTTTATATCCATCGTTTTCTTTAAGGAGTCGTCCAATGTTAAGTGCAATGAATGGGCATATTACTGTTATAAATCTAAGATTTAAGGCATAAAGAAACCTTTAAAGACCTACAAACAAACCATGCAGTTGTAAAGGATATCAATCTTCATAAAAATGTTCTCCCTCCCAATAATGACATTTTCATTCTACAAAATGAAAAGTAGTTTATAGCAGGGGATTTTGTATCCATATTTCATCTCAATTTTTACTGTTATTTTCTTCAGAGCGCTTACTTTTTGTAGGTAATTGTGTGATTTGCACTAACCTCCATGACCACCATTCTGAACAGACGGTACAAGATAAGCATTGCGATAGACAAGGCTGCCATTTGTTTTTCCACAGGTAAAACCGACTTATTTTGCAGTTTCTGACTGATTCTTAAAAAGTTTTGTAAAATGGAAATCTCTGAAAAGATTCAAGTTAAAATATGAGGTCATGTTCACATAAGATTATTTTGAAAGTTGTTTCTTTCTAGAAAGGACCGACTAAGACCAGTCGGCGGACAAGTACGTAGCTGTTGTATTATTTCGGCTATTCATAACATAGTGTTTACATAATATTATTTTAAACATTATTCAAGTTGATATACATTGCATAACTTTCTTAAAGAGAAGAAAACACATTTTCGAGATAATAACTAAAGAAACAACACATTTGTTGTAGGGAAGTTCTACATTGGGAAAATGTTCGTTGACATACATCACATGACCTGTAGAATCTTGTAATATCACCTAAATGCCAGATCAATAAACTTTTGATAATATTCAATCTGTTTTTCCTTTACTCCCTCAAATGCCATTGGTGATTTTCAAAGCTCCATTCGCCTAATTAGTTAATTTATTCAAGCATGCTATGAGTTGTTGCGGACTATCGGCCAACGCGTATTACTTGTCCTGATGTATACAGGACATCATTTTCCTTTAAATTGGAATTTCTTAAGAAAAACCTTCTTTAAATTTCATAAATAAGTGTATCAATGGAAGGGAATCAGGAATGCATCTCCAAGGTTTTTCATTTCGAGTTCAATAACTCAGATAGGTTTATAGACTCCTGTACAACTTAACATTTTCTGCAAACCGTTCAAATGTATCAAATAAGCATCTACAAAGTCTTTCTGTTCATCATACGTGGGTAGTTTTGGTAGCTTATTATGTATTTGAGTTATTCTCGGATTCGCAACAAAGCTGACATGACGTTTGCCGCGTGTAGGACAAGAGTTCCTTATTCTTCTGAAGCACAAACTCACTCCCGTTTAATTGAGTTCGTGTTACTCAAGTTTTGCTTTTTAAATGTCACCTTGTGTGGATAATTGTGTATAGTATTATCTCTTTCTGTTTCGGGCATGGTGTTGTCTAATTCTCGAATTTTGAATGCAACCTTGGCATTTTCAAATATCCCCATATTAAACATAACGAAAAAGGAGGATATATGCTGTGAACAAAGGAAACCTTTTGAAAAATGTCGTATGAAAATTAAAGATAATTCGTATTAGAAACTTCTGGTAATACCAAACAATGCACTGAAAGTTACCTTACGCGCGGGAAATTAAAGTTCTATAGCCAATCATGAAAAATGAAATCAGTTTTAGTTGCCCGTAAATCATAGATAAACAAGTTGTTCAACATTGTTAAGGATTATTTACTTTATTCCTGTAAATAGTTCGGAATATCAAAAACTACATACCAAGCAGTTGCTAGCTTGCATATTGGGGAACAATGGGTAGATAAAAGAGCAAAGGTGCATCCCACAGTATCATGTCTATGCAATTGTTATATTCAAAGTAAACTAAATCTATATCCCTTTAATCCAAGTACAGTAGTTGTAATAGAGAAATGGGAAAATTAAGCATGATTATTTGTTTATATGTCTCTTGTTCATTTCTAACATCATAAACAGGAATTGAAACATCAACTTCACAGTCATCAGCGAATCTGGATGTATCGGTTGTTACATCTGCTGCCTCAAATATTGCTGATATCAGTCCATCGATCCAAAGTTCTTTTTTCTTCACAACAGTGGTTTCACAGCCGGAAACGTCAGCAATACATAGCGTTCCACCTCCTGCGTCACAAAACACATCAGAGACCCCTGAGATGTCATCAACCACTACGTCAACTTCACAATCAACGACGAATTTGGAGATATCAATCGTGACATCTCCCACGTCAAATACTGAAGCAACAATTTCATTAACCCAAAGTTCTGCTTCCTTCGCTGCGGAGGATTCACAGACACAAACGACAGCAACACTCAGCGTTCCACCTCCGGCGTCTAAAACCACGTCAGAGACCCCCGATGTGTCATCAACAACTATTTCAACTTCACAATTAACCACGAATGTGGATATATCGATTGTGACATCTCCCGCGTCAAATACTGATGCAAACAGTTCATCAATTGAAAACTCTACTTCCTTCGCAACTGAGGATTCACAGACAGAAACGTCAGCAACATTTAGCGTTACACCTCCGATGTCTCAAACCACGTCAGAGACCCATGTAATGTCATCGCAACCAACTACTACATCGGCACCAGGAATAAATGAACCAATTGTATCCAAAGACTCAGACAAAACAACTGTTATTGTCGCCTCAGTGGTGCCGGTAGTCGTAGTATTGGCCATCGGCTCACTTGTATCAGTGTTGATATTCAAGAAATGCATGAACAGGTAATAAAATACAAATGAAAAAGAATAGCATACACGACTTACGATAATCATCGATCTGTGTTTCATTTTTAATTTCTGTAAATGAAAAGACTCACAACAAACACTGTATACGTTTAATTAGTAGTAGAATAAGGGAACCCCATGGCCATGAATGAGAATAGGTGATAGAAAACTTAATCTTATACAGATATCTTAAACAGTCATTGGTACTGATTATCACCGCCATATTAACGTTTATGCGCGACTAATATCGCCTTTGGTAATAGAACGTCACCTTATTCAACTTGCCGCTAAAATGGCAGTCACCAACATCTATCATCCGTCACAAGAGTAAGTAGATGCGTTCAAAACAATGTTAGCAAAAAGAGACGACTTCGATTTCCCTATTGTGAACTTTCCATTTTAAAGCAGCAATATCTCCGCAACACCTACATATGGAGTGTACATCTCTCACTTGATACGATATTCCAGAGCATGCGTTTCCTATCAGGATTTCTTGGATAGAGGTTTGCTGCTGACAAAGAAGTTGCTTAACCAAGGGTTCTTAATAGTTAAATTGAAGTCATCACTTCGAAAGTTTTACGGCCGCCATCACGACTTGGTGGATCGTATGATAAATCTGTAAAACAGATGATGAGGGATATGTTCCCCTTGTCGCATACCTAATCCCGTCCCACCTTTTTCTTGTTTATTACTATCACCCATTGTGACTTATGCTCGTATTTGGTATGTGACACGGCATGACATCATGGCCTGGTTGACTTATATGGTAAATTTGTAAATAACAGATGAGATATATGTCCCCCTTGTCGCATACCTAATCCCGACCTCCCCTTTTCTCGTTTATTACCATCACCGATTGTGACATTTTTGTATTCGAAAACTTGTGCCGCGCGCGGAGCAGGAGTTGCTTACCCTTCCGGAGCACCTGAACTCACCCCTGATTTTTGGTAGGGGGTTCGTGTTACTTTATTTTTCGGTTTTACACGTCTTGTTGTGTTGATAGCTGTTTGTGTTGTCTCTTTTTTGTTTGGCCATGATTTCGTCTGCCTTTGGATTTTTTGAATTATTGATTCCCCCTTGGTATCTTCTACAGTCTACTTTTTCATATAAATTTTATTGTTCAAAGTATGTGTTGGAATAAAATCGAGGTCATAGTACATTTCATTAGTACTGTCATAATACACAGCTGTTATTAAACTATAAGGAATACAAAATAAATTAAAAGGATAATAGTTCTACGGTAATGCAAAACTCTATAGCTTAGTCAATGAATAAGTTTACATTATTTTGACTGAAAAAAATAGCACATCATGCATGCTTGTTAAGGTTACTACTTAGAATACCGTGGAAACACAGTTTGAATAAAACCATAGCCTACAAATTTGTCAGACTCCCCATACCATATCTTCATGTTTAAAACAGCGAATAAACCCAGTTAAATTGAAATTTTATTAGTCGAGGAGAGTTTCTGAAAAACGACTTGTTTGGATAAAGAACGCTATATATTGACAAAATTGTTATCAATAAATGACTTCTATTTCTATATCTAAACATGTTTTGTTTTTCTTCTCTGTTGTAGAAGAGGTAAAACCAGACCATTCAATCAAGATGCACTCAAACAAGACGGGGAAAATATTTTCAACGCAGACACGTCATATCAACTAGACGCATATTCGCCTCCTTCTTCAACCCTTATTCAGAAATGAATATTTCACACTAGACCCTATAGTTTACATTACAATGACTAAATGCAAAATATATAGAACGAAAGCAATTTTTTCTTGCATTCAAAATCTGAATTTTTAGATATTGAAGTTTTTTTCTATGCAATTTTTTTTATTATCTTTACATATCATATATACATGTGAATGCTACCGGTAAGAAATTATAAATAAAACAGTGATACTTGAATTATAATAAAACAGTGATATTTAAAATAACTCAATAATTCATGTTCACGTCATATTTATGAGATATTCTATTGTCATTTCTAGATTATTTTCACTTTACAATAATCATATTCCGGTAAGAAATTATAAACATAACAGTGATACATAAAAAAGCTTAATAATTTTGTTGACCTTCAAATTTGTGACATATTATATTGCCATTTCTAGATTATTTATTTTTACAATTATCATATCACGAATTAAGTGATATAGGACTTACTCTATATATCAAGGTCCTGAAGTACGGGCAGCGGATAATTTTGCGTTTTCTTAAAATTACCAACTAATTAAAACATGATTCATTTTAGTTTTTTGCCGAACGGATTTCTTTTCCAAAACGACATTTTGAACTTTTTTTTTTTTAGAATATATTGTTGTGTGTGCGTATGTTTATTTCTTGCTCTATATGTTATGGATTAAAGAAAACGAGGGATTTAAGAGTGCAGCACAAACTGACATTCTCATATACAATTACACTTGGTTGATTTATAGCAATTTTAACCTTTCTTGCATGTCTTTGAATATTCGAATAGTATCTAATAAATGCTTTCTTTACCAATATTTTATTTCCTGATCACCTCTGATCATGAGGTCCAAGAGCGTTTGAGAGGGTGAGGTTTGAGCCCGATTCTACGCTGCGGTTGGCTGCCCTTGTCTTTCGGATGAGACAGTAATAATCGAGGTCCCATTTCACAGTATGTGCAGGCTCGTTAAAGAACCCTCCCTGCTCTACGAACATAAGTGCCAAGCAGAGACACAATGTGTCGCCCTTACATACATACTGTGAGCGGAACTGTAAACAACAAAACAAACAACCAACCCCTCTTTTAATAAGAAACTTATTCATGGGCTGCTTTTATTTGTATTTTCCTAATACATGTATCATATAACGTCTTTGTACATTTAATCAGCAAATTACAAAGAGAAATCAAAGTGTTCGACTAAATTCCGAACATTTTATATAGATAGCGGATGCGAGGGGAATTCTAAAAAGTAATGCGACAATCTCGATATGTATCATTAGCAACTGAACTTGAAAAAGTTAATCATATGCAATGCACTTAACTCGGTGCATTAGTTTCTTCACCCTTCATATGCAAACTCTAATGAGTTACCCTTAAGTCTCATCGCTCATTCATTCATCAGCAATGCAAATGTCTAAGCATCTGGTTTGTTCAAACTGAACGTTAGCTTTTTCAGCTTCACATACATTTAACTGCCAAAAGCAAACTGCCGTCCGATACCTTAATTCAATGTAGTAGGTAGATCCTTTACAGCTATACCCAATAAACAACAACACATCAATATGAATAAATAAAAATAATATTCAAATTCACAGCCTTTAATATTGAAGTTATTATCCAAATGGCGACTGTGTTATTCGATCTTTTCCTCACTTTCGTGTCGTCAAATCAAAGTCAACCCCAGCAGTTGGTCTCAACTCTTATTTTGAGCTTTAGCTCATTAAAACTTGTATATATTGTAACTGAGGGAACCCCTGATTCTGTTAATACATCACCCGACAGTAATTACCCGTAAAGTACCTTACTGAAGTAATAGAGAGGTACTTTGTTTTGCTTCAGGGTATTGGTCTTTTCCCGGTGAATGTACAATATACATAGATCCTGGTGCAACACATGTGGTCAATCTTTCACACAAAATACCTGTCGCACTTCGTGAAAGTTGAGAGATGAGCTTGACCGGGTGGAATCTCCAAAAAAATAATTGTGAAATATGAATTTTTGAGTTAACACTCCCGTTGGTGTAGAAGCATTTGTCTCGACCGGCAGAAACTGAATCGTGCCATATTTAGTTCTCCTTACCCCCTGGAAAGGCTTGAGGTTATATTGCCACAACTGTTAGGTGCACAATATTTCGCAAAGCTTGTCGCGCGGGTCGGATACTGGGCTATTAATCTAGTGAAAAAAACGTAATTCCTAACCAATTAATACATCTCACAGCCGTTACCGCTTTCTTCGTCTGCTATTCGGTGTTAAGTCTATCCAGGGCGAGTTCCAACGTTAGATTGATGAACGCTTTAAAGGCTGTTAAGGAATCTCGGCTATTGTAGATGTCATACTAGTTTGTGGCAAAACGCAAAAAGAACGTGATGAAAACCTCCATGTTTTTATGAAACACTGCCGTGAAACTGGCACTTAAGTTAATGATGACAAGCTCGACGTTGGCGTTACTGAGGTCCCATATGTTGGTCAGATAAGTTTTGCCGAAGGCCTTTAGTCTTCTGTCCTAGGTCACTAGTCCACGTTCTACTACAGGAATGAAGACCAGTTACTTGTGCATCCAAGTAATTTACCCCTCTGAGATAAATTACTCTCATAAAGAAAGGAAATGTTTGTGGTTTTATGTTTGTGTTAACAATTTCACCAATACATATACAGAAGACATGTCTATATCGAGTCTGATTACAAGAGTTTTGAGATCATTATGAGGTAACCTCTAGGTCTAGCACCAATACGCTTACAGCTTATGATACTGCAGTTACAAAAGTATCTCACTGTGAGTCATGTTCGAGGAAAAGAAATCTCCTTTGTTAATACTCTATCACGCAAGTTCGTACCAGATTCTTACCAACGCCTTTCAGAAGGTATGGACGTCCATGAACATACTATAATGTCAGACCTTCCCTTCAGTAGGAACATGGCATTCCGAGATGAACTATCCGTCATCGATATCTTGGATGACCAAAGATATCAAAACCTTGAAAACCAATTGTTTAATATGCTAAGAAATGCGCACCTCTTACTCCAAAGAGCCTCTTCTGTTCCATCCTATACCATCCCATCTAATGCATCTAGTTCACATGGAATAACCAAGATTTTATAGTCCTTATAGATTACTGCAGCCGTTACTTTAAAGTAGGACAACTTTCCAAATACCTGCAGTAATTCTGTAATTGTAATACGAAAACTAAGACTAAAGATTAACAGTTATTTTGTTCGTCACGGAATCGCTGAAAAATATTTCAAACAACGGACCACATTACAACGCACGAGACTTAAAAACGTTAGCCGAAAATTTGGACTTTGTTCACGAAACTTCCGGTCCACACTTTCCGCAATCTAGCGGTATAGCTGAGAAAACTGTCTAAAAATCAAACGCATTTTCTCGGAAGCAAAAGCAGAAGAACGTGACCCATTAATTAGCATTCTAATGTATCGCACTTCTCCATTACAATGCGGCTTCTCACCATTCCAGTTGTTTATGAGTTGTCAACTTCGTACGATATTCACCAACACCTGCGAGGAACTCAGGTCATGTATCATCAATTAAATTGCTGCTCAATATAAATGGAACATTGTCGTTTTCAACAAAATAGTACTTTGATAAATGTCCTACAACATTCAAATTTAGAGCTGTCAAATCAATAGTCATAGCGTTCATGTGATGCTTGAAAGTGTAAATTTGCAATGTTACAATCAAGAACTGTACCAAAATTATTCAGTAACATCTAGTTAAATAGTTTTCAAAATAATTGTTGCTAAGTCGGACATGATTTCCTTACTAACATTGTAATTATAGAAATTTATAAAACAAGGAAGATGTAACATTATGAACATTGGGTTGTCTCCCTCGCACCATACCGTGAACTATAGCATGGTATTCCATATATGACACTGTCTGTCATACTTACTTATGCTTTAGGGGCCTCCGTGGCCGAGTGGTTAGCGTGTTCGACTTCGAATCGGAGGGTCCGGGGTTCGAATCCGCGTAGCGCCAATCCGCGGTTGGCCGTCCCTGTCTTTCGGATGAGACAGTAAAAATCGAGNNTTCACCGGCACACGGTGACGTCTCCATATGAGTAAAATATTCTTGAGCGAGACGTTTAACAACAATACAACAACAACAACTTATGCTTTAGTAATAAAAAGGTAATGACCGAATGAATCTGTATCTTATTCTTATCATTTGCATGATATCCTCAAATGTGTTGTACCAGACCGTCATATATCAACTACACAACATTGTATATAGCATAAATATTTGACATTTGATGACTTTATTCCTACCACTAACAGGTGTGACAATATCTTTGTGTCCTCTTGCATTTGATTATATCTTTGGACATGAAATTTCGCTCATATTTTTGTCGAATATAACAATGCATTTAAATGCAATTACAAGCTATTTGTAATGAAGCTAATAAATCTATACATCTTTCAATGTTTTAATGATAGTATTGAACTATGTGTCAACGAATTCTTGTCTGAAGTTTGTAACATACATAACATAATTTATTTCATTATGATTATCTACCAAATTGTCATCTGAAAATAATAAGCTCTGTATAGTAGATATTGATTCTAAGATCCCATTGGTTTTTTCTGACATTGTGGTTAGATAAAAAAAGTTTGTGGTTTCTCAGTAGCCATTAGAATATGAATCGCCGTAATTTCAAAACTAATTTAGACAGTGCGCGTAGGAATTTATTGTCTTCTAGATCAGCAGTTCCGTATAGACTTTTTAATTGCTGAAGAAATCAGTTAACACCAGGTAGTCAATATATTTTATGTTACTAACCTTTTGCCAATTCATCAAATGTCGTAATTTTTTCAACATAACTCACAGGACCTCTGTTTGTAATCTACTGTGACACAGGACCTCTGTTTGTAATCT
>JACSZP010009571.1:3407-21352 GCA_016161895.1 Pinna nobilis | reverse complement strand
CAGGTGTGGCTTGGCAACAGGGAACGCTGACTCCTTTCGATCACCTGGTTCCATCCCATTAGGGATTTGCAGTTATTTTCCACGTTGAAACCGCTATCGTTCCTCAACTTGTCGTGTTTGTTGGGACATGGTTTTTCGAACATCCCTTGTTTTTTTCTGCAATTGCATTTTTACGAGCAAGGGTTCATACATACAAAATGTAGTTACATACGCGTAGATAAAATACTCGCGAATAAATCTCGATTTACAATATTCAGGCTAATTTTGTTCAGCGTGTAACTTTGTGTGTGTGTGTGTGTGGGGGGGGGGGGGGGGTGGGGGGGGGCACTTACCGGGTGTTTACGCACGTATTTTGGACACGATTCTCCGTTGGCAGACACAATCGCTGGTACCGAAACAAACGACAGTAGACATAAATTACGTTAGAAACCCATGTGTTGTCAGCAGAAATAAAATTAGTAAAGTAAAACAAAACCATTCGGATTCCTACTTATATAATAAACCGTATATTATTATGGTATCTGGATTAATATGATGGCAGGACGATCACGAAATATTTCCAACACAGTCCAGTCTTGAAATAGAATAGGAGAAGTACCGATAGATATGTATAAAAAGCCAAGTCCTTAAAACATGGGAAGTTCCAGACAAAGAGTGGTCTCAACACTGGAATCAATGCAAATCCCTAACGGGCTGGGACCAGGTGTAAAAATTCGATAACTTACCTATTGTGGTCTTCTTAATACACGTACTATTTCTAGCTTTGTATCTTTAAAAAAACGTCACCACCACGTTTGACCTTTGGTATAAGTTTATTTGTCTAATTCAAGTGTATCTCTCAACCCTTTCAATCCTGTAGACCATAAAAGACTGGTCTAAGACAATAGAAAAGAGAATACCATTTGGCTACTTAGGATGGAAACGGTTAGATATTGCCTATTACATCGTGGTTTTACTGGCTTATTTGATGGTCAGTCCTACCACTCACTTGTATACTATATACTGTAGCTTGTATAATTTTAACAGTGGTATGTGGACACCTCTGGGGCAGCCGCCGTGGCCTAGTGGTTAACTTGTTCGACTTCTACTCGTGATGTCCGGGGTTCGAGCTCAAGCCACATTGCTGTTGACTGTCCCTGTCTTCGCCTGATGAGACAGTAAAAACTGAGGTCCAATGTCACAGTAGTTGTTGGCACGTTTACATACCCTCCCTACCTAACGGCTATGAGTGCCGAGCATAGGCTTAATTTTTCGCTCTTCACCGGCACACGGTAACATATCCATTTAAGTGAGAGATTCTTTAATGGAACGTTAAACAACAATGCAACCAACCAACCAACCAACTCTTCTGATCTGTAAAGAATTTTGGAGAAATTAAGTACCACTTAATGAAAAGCATCATCGTTTTTGCACCAAACATCATAAATAGCATGATGAAAAGTCTGAAGCCCCACATTGAATCCCCAGAGCACTAAAATAAGACCGTGGTTGTATAAGCTTGTGTACAGTTACCATGACAACTTAAACATGGAATGTAGGGAGATTTTGAATGATATATGGAATATTGCAGTAACTAAAACAGAATAATTCAATACTCTATTTTCACAAATTTTCGGCCCCTTGGCCTTTATCAAGTGGCCGACGACAGTGACAGTAACTTTTACATAATGCGTACATATGCCATGAAGAGTTTCCAAACACTTTTACTATTTTTAGTTATAAGTGTATTTGTGTATTTGTTTTCGCCACGATTTTGTCTGTCGTTAACTTATTCTATTTGGAATGCCCCTTGGTATCTTTTATTTCACGCATTTTATATTGAATTCACATCTCGAGCAATGCATGCACTATTATTTTAGACTTCCTGCTCTACACCTCGGTTTACACATTTATCACGTAATATCCTTTAAATTAATACATCCCTGTCTCATTTACATTTAATCATCGAATTTGAAAGATTGTGAGCCTCTCATCCTTCAGAATGATCGATTTCACAGCATTTAGAAATAAGCTTAATTTCTATAAGCACAAACACAGCCAGGTAAAGCACAAGTGTGTCGACAAATTGTAGACAGGTAAACACTTCATGAATGGTGTATGAATTATTTCAATTACTTGGCTTTGGACAATACTGCTTGACACAGAAGATTTCTTTAGAATCATCGAGACAGAACATTTTCCTTCGCATGAAGAATTACACACTTGTAATTGAAAAATATAATTCTTAAACTGTTTCAGTCATGTTTGCATATTTTGATGAGACGGGTGACTCTTAGGTGTCACGTGACTTTGAATACAAAATTGGTACAGACCCAACTATACACACGGTACCAATATTTACAAACTATCTCTGCATATATGACTTATTCATTAAATGCAATGATTTGTTCACTCATTACACAAGCGTTTAAAGGTTATTTCCAAAAATACACGTTACGATCACCTACGGTGTTTAACTGGGACGTGTATCCCTGAAATAATTCTAACATCTTAAAAAAAACTGAGTTTCATGGATATACCTGTACCTGTATGGCTAACACGATTCAGTCCTTAACTTTTCGATGCGGCACCTTTATAGGTATATGAATTATATATTTCTGGTTTGCAAATCCTGTATTGGTTTGATAATAATGAAAGATATGTGTGATGAATCATTCAGTACCCCATTAACACCAGTCCATGATGGTGTCACGATAGCTCGGTTGTTAATGCTAGAGGTACATTTAGCAAGTTGTCCTCAGTTGGCATCGATGGTGTCAATTTGATACCGGTATATGTCCGACCAGAACTATTTGAGACAAGTAAACGAGTCAAGCAGAAGATTTACCGTATTCACTAGAATAAATTTAAAACGAGTTACCACGTTATTATAAAACGAGACAACATGTATAAAATTATCATATTTACGAAAGCTGCATCTAGAAATAGTCAACGAGAACCCAAGCAATTACAAGGAGAAGAATAACAACAACAACAACAACGATTGACTTTTTAATATACAACCTTGATTCTCTAATGCCTCCATGTCTACAAATTAAGTCACGCGGACAAATGTCACGGGGAAACGAGAATGGTGCATTTTATCATATATAGATAAATGTAAACCACACCAAAACAATTTAAGACGTGTTTACAAAAGGTGCAAAAATGTTAAGTGACAGATCAAAGGATAAGTCTTTAGTCAGAATGAAAGTAACACCGTTGATTTTTGACAATGCAGGGGAGTTTCTTTTGCCTCCGAGGTACCTGATCCCACCTCCGATATATCAGGGGTCATATCATCAGATGACAAGGGACCTGCAGTTTTGAAGAATTACCGTATCCAATGGAAAGAAGATTAATATTTCGAGAACACTTAGGCTGATCTATTTTTACAGAATATGAAAAACAAAGCAAAAACGTCTGGATAGGATTCCACACAAGGAACCTCAATTACCGTAGTACATGAGATAAATGATAATTCAGTCCTCAATAAATACTAAGTGATATATGGTCGCATTCTTACTTTTTATTCCGTGAGTACATTTGGCCAATAAATTCAAAATCCAGAGGAAATCATGTCATTTGATGGACAAATGATTTGGTATCGGTCATTATAAACTATTTCGTCTCTTTCGTACAATCCTATATGTTTCTATATTCCCCCGTTTCGTTTCAACTCAAGTCTGTGTAATTTATTGATATGACGCAACAATAATTAAATCTCTCTTTCGTAAGAGACACAACTGAATACTATAAAACGCTTTATTCCAAAGTCACCCTGTTATGTACAATTAAGAAACATAACTGAATGTTTTAAAAATTGCTTTGTAATTTTGTGGTTGATGTTCTTTACTCTTCCCTGGCTCTTTGGACCATTGAGTAGTGAGGAGGCTTTAGCGAGCCAACAAATGCTTTGACATGAGGGCTAGATTTTAGGACATCATCCAATAGACAAGAGAAGCCATCCGCCTCCCCGAGGCTCGAACCCGAGACCCACGCTCTGAATTCGTATATTTATACGAGGAACCATGGCGATACTCTTTCTTTATGGCTGTTCCAATATATTTGGGTATAAATAAAAAGAAAACTCGTGAAACGATCTTGGCCCAGTGGTTCAACAGTGGGTTAAATTTAACCGAGGTTTAAACATAACAGAGCTTTGTAGAAACAAAGAAGCAAAGCCCCAGAGCTTGGTAAAATTTCTCATATTTGAGAGATGGTCAAGTCAAAGATTCAGATTTACCTGAATATTTCAACTGCTTAGCCTTGGTGATTTACTATGCACTTTATTTCAAACCTTGGTTATATTTAACCGAAGGTTAAAATTTAACCAACTGTTGAACAACTGGGCCCTGAATGAATAATAGAGGAAGAAAATATGTTTGATGATTAGCTAGGAATAGATTATGAAGTTAACAATAAATTAGACTGTATTGCAAAATAACCTTCACTCAAAGGTGGCTTCAAATCAATCAAAGCGAATTTTAGTAAAATATCAATTTTTGTGTAATTCAATGTCTAGAAATATTAAGTTAATAACGAAAATAGAGTCAATAGCCAACATCTGAGTTCATCGTTTAAAGTCCGTACGTAGATGCACCATGAGCGATTTATTCAACACATACATTTTCAATGTATCAGGAATTCACAATGAATTTGATTCCTGCCATTGTTTTGATGTCTTTGAAATTAAGTTTCAAATGAAATCGATTAAGAAAAAAAAGTTATTAGATTGGTCTCCTATGATAAACCCAATTGAATTACAATCGTCGTTCTTTTACGGAACTTGTATGCCATCCGAGGATAGTGGGTTGAAGATACTTACGGGCATTCAAAATCCCCAATCGAAAGACAAACACCATTTTGACCAAAGAAAAAAGAGGCAATGTCCCTACATCGGTTATGGTTCTGACAATTAATTACGGTTGAAAAGACATTCGATTGCTAAGTATTAAAGTAAGTCATTGTGATCTGACTCTTTGCTTTCCTTTCCTTTCAGCAAACATAACTTTCATTAGCTATATTGAATGAATGTTATGTTTTTCTTATTCATGGCGTATTGAGGATGTGAAAGTTAAGTGAAGTTATACAATTGTAGCATAACGGTTTTACATCAAATAACATCATTCAAAGTTAAATTTAAAGAAAGTCCTGAAAAATAGTAGTTACTTCAATTCCAGTTGAATACAAATTGGGGTCATAATGGATTTGCTAAAAAGGAAAAAAAAGCATTCTTACGAAGCGAACTTTATACTGTTTAACCAGAGCCCTTAATTGCCCCTAACAATATCCATAGTGACTATGTGAAGATTTTTCTAGGATACCTTTCTAATTTACAAGTACATACATGTACATAAAAAGGTAAAGGCAACAAACAGTGATCAATCTCTTAATTCCTACAAAAATTGCAAAATAAGTAGTTGGGCAAACACGGACTCCTGGATACGCCAGAGGTGGGATCAGGTGCCTAGGAGGGATAAGCATCCCCTGTTGACCGGTCACACCCGCCGTGAGCCCTATGTCTTGATCAGGTAAACGGAGCAATCCGTAGTCAAAATCAGTGTGTAAAGAACGGTCAAACAACCGTTATGAAACATGTCAGACAGAATTCGACCTAATGACAGGTTGTGGCAAATTAAAATTTAAATCATTTAAATCATTAAATTATTTAGTAAAAGCATAAGTTATATATCTATATGAACTTGAAATAAAGGACACCGCGGAACTGTGGCAGGTCTGCTTCACTTTTTCCTACATATGGAGAACTAACCTTTACGATAAAAGAGATGACTTCAATTTTTCTATATTGTGAACTTTCCTTTTGATATGAAGCAATATTCCAGCAGCATCTGCATATGGAAAATACATCTCTGTTGATACGATATTCAAGTGTGTGTGTGTTCCCCATCAGGGTTTTCTTGAAAGAATGTTGCAGCTGACAAAGAAGCTACTTAACTAAGAGTTCCTAATGGTTTTAAAATTGAAGTCATCACTTCGAAATATTTATGTTCGTCATTATCACCTGGTTGTTCAATATGATTTATCTGTAAAACAGATGATGAGGGGCATGTTCCTCTTGTCGCATACATAATCCGTTCCTTTTTTCGTTACCGACCATCACTGGATGAGACTTATTCCCGGATTGGAAACATAGATGATATGACGGGTGCCGCGCGCGGAGCAATTGCTTATCCTTTACTCTTCCGAAGCACCTGAACTCATCCCCGATTTTAGTGAGGTTCGTGTTACTCTATTTTTAGTTGTATACGCCTTGTTGTGTAGATTGCTGATTGTTGTGTTTTCTCTTTTTGTTTTGACCATGTTGTTATTGCAGTTTGAATGCTTCCTTGGTATCTTCAACTATCCCCGGTTTATTTCTCAGTGAAAAATAAAATGATATCAAAGAAAAAAGTTAGTAAATGAGGTCTAAAAAGTGGTATTGTTTATGCGAGCGCGTGATCTTAACGTTAGCTAAATCCAAAACCATCACCGAATTTTAACTTCCCAACAATTTATTTGCAAGTACCTCACATTTTAACATGTACTAAAGAAATCAACCATTTACCGGATTAGCACTGATGGGAATAGAAAACAGAACAATTACAATAATTTTCATCTCAATCTATTAGAACCCGGATGTGTCTAGTGCACTCATTTGCCTATTTTGCTCAATCGTTTTCTGATTTATTTATAGGCTCGATAAAAAAAAGAACTTCAATATTTTAGGGTGAAAAAATCTGTCTGATTGATTGAATAACTCTGTGAGATACGCGAGGTTTGTTGTTTTACACTAAATGATATTTGTTCTATGAGCAAGGGCTTTACAAATATGGTAAAGAAAATCATAAAATCTTGTAATCGAAAAGCTTTACAATGACGCTAAAAGATTTTACGAGTATTTCGTATAGACGCTTTATCGATTTTCCACTCAAAAGACTTGTTTAATTGCATATTTTAATAGCTAAGGAAATTGTCGCATGTAATTCATATTATAATAGCAAGTGTAGTACAGTGGAGGATATATCAATTAAAATATGAGTTATTCAAGCTAATCGCACTTTCAAAGAAACAACAAATTCTTTGATATACTTGATTGCATCAATTGATGTATAATTAACATGATGTGTGGCATAGGATCATTGTTTTATTTTTTCCTTCATTTGTTATGTTGTTATATAATTTCCCACTCAAAAACCTTCGACTTTTAAAGAAATGTCACCCATTTACAATTCTATTGAATGACTCCAAACATTGACCCACGCTACATACCTACAGGACATTGAACAAGGTCTTTATGCGCTAACATCTTCTGTGATATGATGAACCGGTTTGCATGTCCAACTCAAACGATCCGCGACATTGATAACGGTGTGGTTTTTTTCAGTACCCGGGCCTCTAACAAACCAAATTCAATTTCCACCACATATTAATATCAAGCTAAACAATAGTGGATGTGATGTTGATGTTGGCACATCTCAGGCTTACATTAGATATCTGAGCTGAGCACCATAAGACTTAGGTATTCACTTAAGTCTTAGAATTTACTCAACTCCAGCAAATCCTGAATTCTGTTTGACTGAGAGCTGGAGTTGAAAATATTAGCAGACTTAAGTAAATTCTTAAGTTTTATGGTGCCAAGCCCCACTGTTTGAATATTTAAGTAATACTTGTTTATTTAGTTGTTGACCTTCTTCAAATTCGTCAATCTGTTTTCAATACATGTTCCCCATTTTTTATTTTTAAGGAGGCCAAAGTCCGAAATCAATTTCCCCTGTCTTTGTCGAGGTAAACTAAAAATATCACGTGGTAACTTTCCCCGTAAACCGCATTATAGTGATATTTGTCTTTGCCTCATCCTTCCATGAATGATACTATTTGGCAATCAACTTGAGTATAGAAATATCCGAGATCAAAATATAGGTTTTAAAATACTCTGAACAATGAAAGAAAATTGTAGGCTGAAGTCATCGCTTATAATAATTGGATATATTTGTTTACGTCTAAGCATAGGTTTTTTTTACAGATAGCCTTAATGATTGCTATAATATTTTTTACGAAAAATACAAAATATTAAAATACAATACAGAAATATTCGGAACAATTTATGTACCTGTTACGTGCATGAAGAAGGGTTTGTGAAAACACTATATCAGCTATTCTGAAATGATATAAAATAAACGATTTAACTCTTTTTCATAAACTGCTGCAACATACGAAGGTTACAATTCAATAGAAGTAGTGTACAACAGGGACTGCAAGTCACCTCGAAGTCGTATTTAAGACTTCAGAGGTATTCTTTCTGCAATCGGATATGCTTTTGAGGTATCCGCCTTTCACATCACCATTGTATTTGCTCATCCCATACATACCTCGCAGTATTCTTTAACAAGGAAGTCGGTCATTCACTTTTCAACAGGTCTTTAACGCATTCATGTCAATAATCAGGTGAAGTAATTATGTATAACTGGTAGTGACTCCGGATATGCATAGGTAAGTTTTTTAAATGACACTATCAAAAGGACTCGCTTAACAAGGAAGCATAATTTGTAGACAAAAAGGGACCTTCAGTGTTGTAATCATAAGCAAAAGAACAGGTAAACTTCTTCATTTCAGTGTTAATTTCAATCGTAGACGTATGTTGCAACACTTTATTCAGAAGATTTATCTCATTTATTTCACTTCCGGATCAGTCCTGAATAGAGTCGCAGCTCACAGTTTAACTTCTTGTAATAAGATTTAGCAACTGGGAAATACACAGAGACACACCATGGGGAATAAAGCCAACAAATTGCCTAAAACAAAGAATGATGTGAAAGATTTGTGTGGAGGTATATCGCACAGTGAAATCGATAACTGGTACACGCAGTATAAAGAGTCTCTGTCTCCTGGAAAGGATTACTTGGAGATCTCTAACTTTGTGTCCGTGTACAACAAGCTGTTTCCGGGTGATGGGACAGAGTATGCTAATCATATTTTTCGGACGTTTGATACGAATGGAGATGGTCTAGTAGATTTCAAGGAATTCCTCGTCGGGATCCATGTATCCGCAGCACATGGAACGGAAGAAAAGTTGAAATGGGCGTTCAAGGTTTATGACATAGACGGAGATGGATACATCACCAAGCATGAGATGATTCAAATTATCAGTGTAAATATATCATTTTCTGAGTACTTTTTCTTGTATCCGAACACTCGAAATCATACATAATAAGTAAGAATTTTTGTTAAGCTGGATTTTTTTTTCGCAAGCCCGTTTTTCATTACTTGATTAAACATAAACTAATATTCTACAATGATTAGACTTTTGAACTCTATGATAATTATTGTTAATATTTCATTTGTAATATCAATTTGATGGCAAAGTTTAATTGTAGGACACTGGTTCACGAAGTCTAGTTAACATAAAAAAAAACTTCAAGATGATGTCCCATTTAATACTCTATAGATAAAAAGCCATAACTGATCGTTCTACAACACAGTTAAAATTTCCATTGCTTTAGCGATCCACGGCAGTGAATATCACCAATTGTTTAAACGTGAGTTAGAATTCTACAGAGACATCCATTTTCTTCCGTGGTTTAGTTTTTAGTACACTAATTTCTTTGTTCTTGGCTCGTAAAAAAAGATGTTTCAAACTTACGAACGACAGGTGATCTAAACAGGAGTACCATGTACATAATTAGAGTTTTATCTTCCAACATTTAAACCACATTTAGATTTATCTTGTGGTTAAAAACACAACCGATTGGAGGGTCGTCTTTGAGTCTAGAGGTCTAGGTAATTTCCTTTCTGATATATCTTATTTTATCAAATAAAATATTCATCATGACTACTTTCGTTTCATAAAAAGAAATATCAGAAAGAACAGTAGAATTTGAATCACAGATGGACGTGAATGGATTTTCTTATCTTTCTGATAAGACAATAAAGACCGAGGTTCCCTGTCACATTGGGTGCCGGTACTTTAAAAAAAAGAGGTTCCCTGTCCTTGTCACATTGAGTGCTGGTACTTTAAATACTATATACATGTAATGATAAGAAAATACATTTAATGAATACCGTTATGTCACTGATGATGGCTTTCTGAGATAAGTCGTCTTTTCTCTTTTAACAGGCAATATGTAATATGACTGGTACTAAGCTGCCATCGGATGATTTCATAGATGGGCTATTCAAGAAAATGGACATGAACAATGACGATCTTATCAGTGAAAGTGAATTCTTAGAAAAAGCTGCCGAGGAGAGATTTATCGTAGACATATTGGAATTGGATCCTGAGCTAGACTAACAATTTTTGGGTGAATTCAGAATACTTGTGCTGGAAATTTGTTTTAATACTAAATCCGAGTTGGAAGTACGAGACTCTGTCATAAAAAGTACGATGTAGGTTCACTCGCTTAACTTTTCAAAGCTCGGAAAGATATTTGTCATACTAAGCATTATCAATCCATTCGCCATTACTATCCCTCCCTTCTATGCCTCCAACTATACTAGTTTAGCTTCTAGTTTGAGTGTTTAAATTGTGAATTCTGAGTGAATAAAGCTGTCCTCTGTGCGTTGGACAGCTTCAAAAGTCGTATTACTTATGCTTGGAGCCAGGTAGGGTTTGTTTCACGCTGTGCTGAATCATTGCATTTTTCCTTCATTCGAACTACAGTTGTGAGGAATTATTATATTTCAACTTGAACATTTATGGGGAAATACATTTCGCTTTTTTATACAAACCTTGTTAAGTTTAAAAAATTCATAAATAAATGATGAAAAAAAATGCATTTTACTTTTTTAAATACTTGGTATACTATTGTATACTATATCTTAATATAATATAATATATAATTATATATTCAACGAGATTCTAAAGTATATGTATGCTTTTTTCATAGTATCACTTACATTACATTGGAAATAACCAAAGAAACCCCGGAACCAATGTACATTGTACAAGTCTGATAAATGTCGGAAAGACACGAACCTTTGAAAATTCAGATGTCACGGAGGAGTAGGAATACCTTCCTATAAGGTACAGACACTGGCCTCTGAATTTCCGGAAATGGCATATGGTGTCATTAGTCGCTATGATTTAACACTTGCCTCTTTTGGACAGACACTTACGGATCTCCGATAATCCTGAAGTGGCATCAGAAGCTGTGAAAGAGTAGACTGGTCATCCGCTGTCGACCAGTAATACCTGTCTCGATCGAGTTCAAATTCTAACAATGTAAATAAGTAAGAAAATATTCTTCTTCGAAATCGGTAACGTTTGATCTAGTAAAACGTTGCAATTGTAAACAAGCTCATTGTGTAAGTTGACATAAGAACGAAAGTGAATCCTGAAAAAGGAATGAGACCAGGTGTGCTCAGGAAGGGTCAGAATCTTCGTCTTGACCTTTGTTTACTTAACCGACCGTAAATTTGTAAAATGTTCACAATTCGCATTTACAGAAATAAAGATGTATTTGATATTACAATTAATCAATTAGTAGAGTTTTGTACATATAAAATGTTCACATATAAAACATAGGTGGAAGAGTATAGCTCAAATATTTTCAACAGCTCACTCTATTATGAATAAAAAATAAATTTGATAATAGTAGTTTGAGACGTTTTCAGTTTTATATCGTTAAAATGTAATTGCCTTTCTGAAGTAAAATCATGTGCATACTGGTAAAAAATGTAGTGTGGTCATTATGGAAAGGATATTCGAAATATTCAAGTAAAACTCCCAAAAAATCTTAAAACGAAGATCAAATACTGATTTGAGAAATAAAAAATTTATCTAGAAATTTGTACAAAAAATCTGGTGTAAAAACTTCTGCTCAGACGTAGCAGATTTATCTATAACACGGCGACATATACTTGATAAACCCTGCTGATAATCTTCTTGTAAAACCATTCTTACAATAGCGCAACTATGCAGATATGAAAGAAAGTGCTCCAAACGAGACGAACCACAACTATTGTATTTCCAACCGCAGTGGTAAAATTTCTATTTCAATAGACACAAAAATACATTGACACGTTTAAATGAACACAAGTTTCGAAATCTGTATATAATTCATTATTGCCTACAGTTAGCATACCGGTTTGAAAAAAAAATCCATTCACACTCGCATACATACGTGTTGTAGGTGCATGTAATATAAACAAGAGGTTTTATAGATGTAGTAAAACAAAATACAGATCCAGTAGCATGCGACAACCATGGACCTTTACAGATCCAGTGGTGAGACCAAGTGCCGGGAATCCTCCTTAAGTGAGGGGTAAGCTGTTTACATAACATACCTCCCACAAGTCAACAATCAAATACCTGCATCTCAATCGATGTAGGTTACAACCATTGGATAATTATTTCCCACTCATTGATATTACATTTAAAGAAATCACCAATTTCCAGACAAACTTTCGTCTTGTTCCGCACTTGAGACCAGGGTTCTTAAACACTTACTCTGACATAGGGCATCAGTTTTACATACCGATTGCAATTTCCTTCATTGCAACTATATTGAACGTGAAGGTTTATCATGTAATGAACACAGTGAGGCGCGTGAGCTTTACCGAAGAAAACCGCTTTAATTCAAGTTGACGGAAAAATACACAAATATCGGGGAAACCCTTTCTATTTATATTAGAATCTAATGATTTTGTAAATACAAGCCTCTGAAATTTCAACATGAATAAATACAAATTATAATTTTATTTTTTTGTTCTTAACGAGCATATTGAATGATACTTCCCCGGTAACCAAATTCTCTCCTCCATCAATAAAAACTCGCCGTCCTTATTTGTCCGAATGATTGTCGAATGTGACTTATACCGGTATTAACTTTCCTCGAGTTTGGGCTGCATATACTTGATATTCAAAATGAGTTACCAATATAAACTAAAAATAAAATAACTAAGTACATGTACGAAAAATAACCATTTGAAAAATGCAGTTTCTATTCATAGAAACCAAGTACATGTATTTCGAAATAAGTTGTCTATGAGTTTCTTGTTTCTTATGATGAAGCCTTGTTAACGTGTACAATAGTCTATTAAGGCGTGTTTCAAGTACTTAGTACTTACTTACTTAGACCCATAGCTGCTGGATGAACATAGACCATCAACAAAACTTCTCCATCGCACTCGATTCTGGGCAGCTCTCTCTATTCCACTCCAGTTAGTCCCCTGCTTGTTTCAAGTAGATGCCCTTGAATGTTCTTTAATTTTTTTTTGACATAGCCTATTTTAACATTGAATTCACTTTCTGAGATATAATTTTCGTTTTTCTTTTCTATGTGATTAATTTACACTGTTACGTATATTCAAAAAGGATGAATCCAATTTGTTTGTGTATAATACAATCAAGGCACCAGTCGTTCACGACTCAGGAATCAACATATAGATCAGTTAAGAATTTGATAAAAAGGAAGACGGGATCAGGAATCACGGAGGAGCATGCATCATGCATCTTGATATAATGTCAATTGTAAATTTGTTTGCTTGATTTTGCTTTATCCCGTCCTTGATAATCTTTCCGTCATATGGTGGCCGACACTTTTCACTTGTGGAGCAGAGAACACAGTTACAAATGTACCCCAGAAGAGATCACATACCTTTGGTAAGTAAACTGGCAAAGTTTCTCACATGATCAACTCGAATTCAAGTGAGGATCAAAATCAAAATCACCATTTGGACGTAGAGACTCATATTATAAATCTATTTTCTGTTTGAACATAGGTTTATTACGCTCTATTTAAACATAAGTGATGACCGTCAACAATATAATGGTAGTTTTATTTGATAATTCTGGTCCAATTAAGTACAACATAGTTAAAAGCATGTTTGACTGAATATGCACATACTCATCTCATCCCCAGGTGGAGTTTGTCTTACTCTATTTTTAGTTTTATGTGTTGTTTTATGGATTACTGATTGTTGCAGTGCCTCCTTTTGTTTTGACCACGGTATAATGTGAGTTTTGAATGCTCTCTTTGGTATCTTCAAAAACACTCGTTTTGGGGATCATCTCAGAATATAGACCACAAATATTCAGGCACATTGGTTTCAAAATGAACAAAATAGACACACCAGAAATCCTTTTACTAATAAAATATATTGTATGAGTTACAAGCACTCCAATGCTTTCAACTCCAAGATTACATTGTATGGGCCAAAACGTTCTAGACTTCGGGATTCATGAAATGCTGTATTATAATTTGTAAATTGAATTTTTTTTCCTGAAGTCAATACAGCTACAACGAGCCAAGAATCTATCCGATTCTGTTTGATTTCGATTTTTTTTCAATTCTTATTGTCCATGATAGCATTTTCAATGAATATTTAGTTCTTCCTTGCATTTGTTAGTGAAAAGATATGAAAATCTTATCTTGACCTCAATTCTAATTACTCAAGAGAAAATTGCAATAAACAAACAGGTGAATGGCGTTGTTTGTTGTTTACACATATGAAAGTATTCAAAGTACAATTTGGTAAAGTGGTAAAATAACAGACTATTGAAGCCGAATTGATTTCTGACTGTGCAACTCGCGATTCAGGTCGGAGGTAAGAATCCCGATTTTTGGTGCACTGCTGTGAATCGTGCAGCTCTAAAGGTCAAACTTTATTTTTATTGAAGCCTTTAAATCATCAGGGACATGTGGGTTTCAATAATGTCTGTCTGACATTTGTGTTTGAAAAATGTATGTTAGTCATTTTGATATGAAATTGACATTGAGGAAAGAAAGAGTATATTATCAAATAGCACTTTATGAATCAAGCATTTTTACCTGAATAGTACAGGTGTAAGTAAGAAAATTAAAACCACCAGAAGATAAAGGTAAAAACTTGTTTTATTTCAATACAGATTAATCATCAGTACCTGAGAGAATCATGCAATGTAAACATCAGTTTACTTAATCACAGCTGGATGAACCTACAGGTGAACTGTCTTGTAGAATGTTGCTCAGTATATGGCTGTTTCAGTGGTACTTTGGGCCCAAATCAGACCCAAGGTCGCAAGAATTACCTAATGAACTGTTGCCCAAGCCCAGAAGAGCAAGAGTAACAGTTTCCTAGGTCTCCCTGTATACCCAGTGTCAATGATTTTAATTTTTCAAAAAAGAAAGAAATAATTTTTACCTGACTCCTTCATTTTACAAGCAAAGATGGCTGAAAAGATACAGGGTTGAAGAGTTATATTTCATCTATATAAAACGTTTTTAGTCAAAGACAACATAAAAGTCTGTGTCAAAAAGATGTTTGAAAGAAACCCAATCACAAAACTTGTCCATGCACCATTAGCATGCAGTTTTATCACAAAATTGATTGTTTTACCTTGGAATTTGTTTGGTTGTAGTATTTTCATGGAATTTCTTATTAAAGTAGTTATAAAAAAATCTTCACCTGAATTTAAATAGAGATTGTTGGATAACAATGGCTACTGTATTCCTGAGGGTTATACAACAAGTGTGGAATACTCTTCACTGCTTAAATTAAAAAAAGTTTTAGATTAAAAAAAGCTTAATCACATTTCTTAGTACCAAGTACAGTGGAATGAGTCCAAAGAAACCAATCTATAAGCTAAGGAAATGTGGTCTTTCAAAGCTGGTGGTCTCTCATAACAGTTTCTTGTTATAAAGACTTTTATAAAGTGGTCCCTCAAGATTGGTGGTCTCTCATTAAAGTGATCTCTTGAGACAGGTTCCCCTGTTTAAGACTAACAGCCACACACTTGATGCAGAGCTGGGTAGCCAGACAATCATCGGCAGCGAAATGGACAAATGTACAAACGGAAGGACTCGTAAGACAAATGGACACACAAATAAGATACTTTAAATTTGCAGAATATTAAACTCTTGACCTTGAGTCCTGTATCAAAACTGTCTAGTTCTAGAAAATTGTAGGCACACTAATCATACTTTGAAAAAAAAACTACAGTATTCACATCTAGATCAAAGAACAAAAGTTAAACATAACAATAATCAGAAATAATGTAATAATGACTGTTTGTGAGCAAAATAAATCTACGGCAAATGAGAATTACACACTTACATAAAAAGTAAACATGATGGTCTCTCATGTAGTGTTTACAAAATATATACAGTTGAACCTCGCCTAAAGACCACCTCACTTAGAAGCCTAACCTCACAGTAAAGACCATAAACAATCTAAAAGCGTATCTGTCACTCCTCAAGGCTATTTCAACCTCACTTAGGAGACCACCTCACAAGTCTGGCCAATTATAGCTAATCACTTGGATGGTCTTCATAGCGATGCTCCACAGTATAGAAATACAGACTCAACATTGCCAAAATAGAGTCCATCTGCTTAGGGGACATAGCTTATCCATGGCATATCATTAGTGCATTTACTTGTCTCACTATATGGTCCCAATCCTTCTGAAATCAATGTTAAATTGTCAATGATCAAATGTTCACTTGGAATATGTATTAGTTGATCTGTTCATATGTTTTAGCTTATCTGAGAGGAAATCACCTTCTGTAAAAGAATGGGGCAGAGGAATTGCCATTTAGATGATGTGCAATTTCTCAATGAATGGCATGTAACAAGGCAACATGTGTTTACCAACATGTCTGTTTTTTTAAGTAGAAAGAAATGAAGCGGAAATTGCCATTGTATACTAGTGATCATTCTGTAGTGTTTTTGAACATGCATTTTCGTTGATTAATAAATTGCCATGAAAAAGTTCTAGCACAATACCTCAGTCCATAATTTTTTTGGAGGGTCGGGGTTGGGGGTTGATGAACTGGTGTTGTGGTAAGAAAACCGAATGTAGTAACTCAATATTTTACATTAAAAATGATGGTATATAATTTCCAAAGGGGGAGGGGGGTCTAGACCATTATTTTCACTGTGACATCAGAACGCAAGCATGGAAAGATTGAATTTTAAATAAATTGTGATCACTGGTTGCTAAAGTTTAACAAATACGTGTATCATTAAATATAAAGCACAACTACTGCAAAATCTTATGATTATAACTACCATTGATAATATTTTGATAAAAATAATAAATTATTCTTAAATAAATGATTGAGACAAAAACTCCAAATAATACCGATAATTACAAAAGTCTTTATAATAACACTTTACAGAAAATATATGATTGTAAAGAAAACATTACAATCATTTTACAAGAATTTCTAATTATATTAATAACCAATGTACAAAATCTAATTAAAAAATATATTTATATCATCTGGAAAGAATTATATTACTGGAGCAAAAAGTGCTTTTAAAATACTTTTTTTCCAAAAGTAAATTAAATTTAGTCTGCAATATGGAAATAAAGTATATTATTACAATGTTATCTGATTGGAGACCAGTTGAATTTGATTTTTGAAATCAACTCATACATGTACCATCTGATAAGAGACAGCATTTTATTTTATTTCAGCAATTAAATGGAGAAATAAGCTTAAAGATGAATGAAGTTGAAATAAAAAATATAAGATATTCTAAACATATTCACATTTTCAAACATTAATTCAAACAAGATGACATACAAGAATAAAAAAATATTCAAAAGAGATGCATAGGTAGTTATGGTTTAGCCATACTAAATTTCACATGACTATTTTCATTCACAATCTAAATAATTTTGACAAAAGTTGAGTGTTATGGACGGAAGATATGAATCTGGTAGTGCTGAAATATGATATTAAAACCATGTCCAGTTGGAAGAAGGCATATCTATATGCGACCTTGACTCCAAAATATCTCTCATGTTACTCTTGAGCTTTGTTCATGTATAACAATTATATCACAAAAACCAGAAAAAATAATCTTATTAGATAGTAAAAAAAAGTGTTGATGAGCAAACTTTTAGCACAAGGTAATGAAATGGCTGAGATGGATACATTGAGATGTGGAGAAAGTGTCTCTTTTGAAGCACCTATATAATGACAACCTGATTAGACCTGTCAATCAGAGTCATTGTGGTGAGCGTTTTTGCCTTCTGG
>JACSZP010009565.1:0-18349 GCA_016161895.1 Pinna nobilis | reverse complement strand
CACAGTCACCAGTTTCCGCACTCAACTTATGTATCCATCATCCATGCCATAGTCACCAGTTTCCGCACCCAACTTTTGTATCCATCAGCCATGCCACAGTCACCAGTTTCCGCACTCAACTTATATATCCATCATCCATGCCACAGTCACCAGTTTCCGCACTCAACTTATGTATCCATCATCCATGCCACAGTCACCAGTTTCGGCACTCAACTTATGTATCCATCATCCATGCCACAGTCACCAGTTTCCGCACTCAACTTATGTATCCATCATCCATGCCACAGTCACCAGTTTCCGCACTCAACTTATGTATCCATCATCCATGCTACAGTCATCAGTTTCAGCAATCACCTTTAGTATCGGCCAGCCGAGCCACAGTCATCAGTTTCGGCACTCATCTTTTATGTCGACCAGCCATGCCAGTCACCAGTTTCCGCACTCACTTTTTATAACCACCATCCATGCCACAGTCACCAATTTCGGCACTCACCTTTTGCATTTACCATCCATGCCACCGTCACCAGTTCCGGCACTCACCTTTTGTATCGACCAGCCATGCCACAGTCACCAGTTTCGGCACTCACCTTTTGTATCGACCAGCCATGCTACTGGCATTAATGACAGGACGGTTCCAACGTTCCCGACATTTGTTAGCATGTATACATCCGTATCACTCCAGCCATACACGGCCTTCGCCGCCTGGGCGATCGGGCCCCACTCGGCCCACGCAGCGTTGAACAAACAGGAGTGAAGCGATAGAACACAAAGTAGGTACCACCTAACCGAGTACGTTGTCATGGAAACGTCTGTTTCACTAGATCCCATTAGTAACAGTCAGTATGACCAGGTACACCAATAAAACACTTGTCTGCATCGATTTCAAGTTTATATTTGTTTACCTTGTTCGTGACAGATAACTGACGTTTATCTAAAGGCATTTATAACGTAATATTACGTGAACAGTATCACCCCGCCACGTGACCAAGATGATATCACTTTTCCTGTTATCAAAGATAACCGATTTATCCAATATCTAATCGCATTTACCTTTTTGATACATATGTAGTTTACAATCATTGTGGAAATAATGAAAGGTGAAGAGTGCGAAAATGTCTTTGAGATCACTTTAAATCACAAAATGACGGGGGCCGCCGTAGCCGAATAGTCAACGTGTTCGCCCTCTTGTTGTGAGGTCCGGGGTTCGAATCCTAGCCATGCTACGGTTTGTTGTTCCTGTCTTTTGGATGAGACAGTTAAACCCGAGGTCCTGTGCACAGTAGGTGTCAGCTCGTTAAAGAACCCCCTCTGCCCTCCGTTTATCAGTGCGGACCATGGATAAAATTTGTCGCCCTTCACCGGAACACGGTGACGTCTCCATATAAGCGAGTATCTTGATAGGACGTTAAACAACGACCAAATAACAACAAAAGGACAAGATCAGATGCCCTGGAAGGTGAAACCTCCATGTTTAGCAAAACATTATGTTGGATTACGTCATAGTTGATGAAGCCACGTCCAGTGAGTAGATCTATTCGAGAATTTCGATTCATATTACCTGAAATACATGTACATCATACTTATTTGTCTTACTATGATGTTGTTGTTGCGTTGTTGTTTAACGTCCCACTCAAGAATATTTCACTCATATGGAGACGTCACCGTGTGCCGGTGAAGGGCGACAAATTTTGCCTGTGCTCGGCACAGCTGGTCGTAGAGCAGGGAAGGTTCTTTAACGTGCCAACACCTACTGTGACACGGGACCTCGGTTTTTACTGTCTCATCCGAAAGATAGGGACCGCCAACCGCGGAGTGGCGCTGCGGGAATCGAACCCTGGACCCCTCGGCTCGAAGTCGAACACGTTAACCACTCGGCCATGGAGGCCCCCTGTTTTACTATGTCTAAGCCAGTTTTTTTTCATCCTTCTTCATTAATGTGTAGATTAAATATCGTTTTCGCCATTCTATATGATTCGGGCAGGGCGATGCGGAGTGGCCCTTTCTTAATCAAACAGAAACGTCAAATTGGCATTTTACCATTTAAATGATTGGCCATTCACATTGGCGCTCCACCCATTGAGCGTGCTGGATTCTTTTTCATTGGCGCTACGTGTATCTTTTAGACTGACACTCTGAAATGCACGCAAGCCGTCAATTCTATGAAGACGATTTCTACATTATTAAAACTATTTTTAAAAATCAGATTGGCGGAAATCCAACCAATCACATAGACCGTTACTCTTAAGCTTCCCTGTAACCAATCAAAATTAAGATTAGACCAACCAATGAGAAACAACCAGGTTAACAGTTTAAAAACGGTAACTTCGACGCCATGTGGGCTAAGTGTTAAGAATCGAACACAAAGCTGAATTTTCTTTTACTTATACAAAATAACTGCATTTAAATCTATCTATTTCATTACGGTCCGTCAGTATTTTTTTTTTGTGTTTTCAAAACCTAGATGGCCGTATTTGGTGTGCATGTTTTAAAAATTGAAAGAATTAACAGAAAAGTGAGTGGGTAATATGTATACATAAATATAAGTATATATGCATATTTTGTAGAGCTGTTACGAGTCAGGAACTTTCCAACTCGGTTCGATTTTGATTTTAATGACTAGATTCATTTTTTTCTACTAGAGTTTTTTATGATAGATTTTCTATTAGAATATAATTTTTCCTGGCATTTGTTAATGACATAATATGAAACTCTTATCTTGACCTGAATTTTAATCACTCAGGAGAAAATTGCAATAAATAAAAGGTGAATGGCACTGTTTGTTGATAACACATATGAAAATATTCGAAGTACAATGGTAAAATAGTCACACAATAGACTTTTTTGAAGCCGAATTGATTCTCACTACACATGTAACTTGCGATTCAAGTTGGATGTAAGAATCACGAATTTCGGGGCAACTAGTCGCAGCTCTAATATTTTGTCAATTTGAAGGGGTAAGATATGCAATTATGCGACAGCATCCTATCTGGAGCACTGTGTCACAATTTTCACTTTTGAACAAAACTTTCATTTTTTGCCGACAGTCACTCTTTTCACCTTTGAACTCTCCCCCAGTTTTCACTATTGGACAGTCACAGTTTTCACTTTCGGAGAGTCACCCATATTTTCACTTTTTGGGAGGTCACAGCTATCAAATTTTGGACAGTCAAAGTTTTCACTTTTTGTTCAGTCATACTGCTAATCTTTGAACTGTCACAGTTTTCATATTTTGGACAGTCAAAAAAAGTCAAAAAGTCAAACTTTTCACTTTTTGCTCAGTTACAGTTTTCTTGTTTTGGATAGTTACACTGTTCACCTCTGAACTGTCAAAGTTTCCATATTTTAGAATTAGACATTCACAATTTTCACCACTGAACTGTCGCAGATTCACTTTTAGAAGAGTCATACTTTTCACTTTTTAGGTACTTGTACCATTGAAGTTTTATACTTTTGGATATCCCAAATTGTCACTTTATGGACACCCCCTGTTCTTACTATACCAGCTTGTCCCACAAAAAAATGCAGCAAAATGCATGCTTCCACAACCTTCCCTAACCCTTTCAACACCACAGACTGATATAGACTGGTCCAGACAATGGAATAGAGCATACCATTCTGATACTTGGGGTTGAAAGGGTTAATACATGTACTATCCTTCACCAAACTCTGGAGCATTTATGTTGCAAGAACTTGAAGTACTCTTTTTCCTGCATGGGTTTCCAATCAATCCCTAATAACTCAGACATGGCATCACACAAATTCTCTTTCTGCCAACATCTCTCCACCAAACTTTTACAATTCTCGTCCAAGAAGACGGCCGACGGCAGGTCGTTGATATATTCGATCTTGTCTTCTCGTATTGTGAGACCTTTTAGATTTTTGTTTGTATACACCATAACCAGTAAGCTAGCACTGGAGAGCACCTCCTTTACAGCCAGCATGTTGATTTTTGGACAATGGTACACAATTTGCAATATATACCAGTCAATTCTTTCTGAGAAACTTGTAGGCGGGGTTTGGGCATATGGTGCCCTTGAGTTACTATAATCGACAAACATCTCTAGTGTATCCCCATAATTTCTCATTAGGTGTGAAATGGTCTTCAAGTTCTTAAGCCATACATTTAGTCTATAAACCAAGCACTTTAAGGGCATTGATGGCTTCAGAAACGTATCTCGCTGTGCCCAGCTCCGGGAATTTGCCAGAAAACAGTGAACTCTAAAGTCTGGGCCGCATTTTCTGATTTCTTGCCACTGAAAATCACTCATGGCCTCCTTAAAGACTTCCATCATTAATGTGTTAGAAACTATATATAGATCTTTAAGTGAATATGAGGCTAAGTGTTTTAATAAACTAAAGTTCATTTGTTGGGGATTGATAGCGAGCTCCCTTAAGTTCACCAAGTACATCACACTGCTCAACGAATTGGTCTGAAAAGAATTCACCAACCACAGCCTGTTTACGGTTGCCGCATGAGAAAGATGAATCGGCAATGTGTCGTTCTTCTGTTGGCTCAAATTTACGTTCTCCATTCTAACGGTTGTTACTCCGCTGTTAATTTGAAAAAACTGATACATCGAATTTCGTAGTTCAAATGAAAAATCTTCCTTTTCTATTCCTTTGAATATGTGTATTTCGCTAACTTTGTTACAAGTTTGAGAAATAAGCTGAAATATCTCCGAGGAGTGTTTCCCTCTGATGGTGATTCTGATGACCCGAAAATATTTTCCATATTTCTCGATAAAATCCGACAAAATCTTATGAGTTTCTAGGAAAAGTTTGACGTCATCTTCAGAAACTGGAATACCTGTATCAAAAAGTTCCTCCCAAATGATTTTCTCCGAGTAGACGAACTGTTTCCACACACCTGGATGGTCAATGGCTCGCTTCCAGGAGGTGCAAGTTAAACTGACTCGAATGCGAGAAATTATGTCAAGGTGTCCCAAAACCTTACTGAAAACAACATCAGGTAAGCACTCCCAGGACCCCATTTTTGTCAAATCTGCAAAACCAAAATCAAAGTAAAACTGAATTATCTAGAAAAATAGAGCATAGTAAATGACTACTGTTTTCATTATTCTAATAAAACACCCAGGGCATGGTGTTGCAAATCCCGGGACGGGTGTCAAATAGAGTACACAGTTGACCGACTTAATTTGGAATAGCTGGAGGAATCTAAAATGAAACATTGTAAACATTATAAATAAAACTTGAAACTCTCCTATTGTATTTGATACTTACAGTAAGGGCCTACAATAAAGTTCAGACTAAACTAGACACATAGTGCACATGGAGTGCACCACGTTTAAACTACAGGTAAACATGGAGGTAAACACAGTGTTAACTTGGTCACATTCACTCCATGTGCACTGTGTATTTTAAACAGGTATTTGCTGCTTGGACTGTAGTTCATAGGCTGGCCATGAATGGATGTTTTTGGAAAATAGTAAGAATATCTATTTTAGATTAATAAACTTAATCATGTGTGGATCTAGAGGGGGGTGGGGTCTGGAGCCCCTCTCCCCTGGAATTTGCAAAATATTAACCAATATTGGTCAATTATGCCTAAATTCTCATTTTCACAGGGATAGGTTTCTCCTCCCCCCCACCCCGATCCGTGCATGCTTAATATAACATCCATACGTGTGTCCTTGTGTAAAATGTGTACACATTTCAATCATGATTGTTCTCAGGATATTTAAGCTCCAATTTCTTACTAAAAACCCAAAACAAAAAAAAAACCCATTATAGGTATTTTACTTAATATACATGTACACTCAGGTGCCAAAAGTATGTCAACTGAAGTCATTTTCCCATTGCTTTCTATGTTAAATAATTTTTATTTGATTATTTATCCTGACTCATATATTGAATGAAATCTTTTAAAACTTTGCACATTTGTATGAAAGTTAATTATAAGCTAGCTTTATAAACTGGTTTGGATTGTATCAATTTCTTTTTATGAAAACTGAAAGTGTTTATATGTGACAAGGAAAATCTGTAGTGGTCATTTCCTTCTTTGTTCATATTACATGGTGTCAACAAAACACTTGTTGCAAAGAAAAATTATTACAATGTATTTCTCTGAAATAAAGCTTCAAAGACATGTAAACCTAAAACCAGATGAAAATAAATTTACCTGTAAATAAAATTTCTTGTAAACATACAGAAATTTGAATGAATTGATGAAAGCATGAATTTGTGACAGATACTGAAAAAAAGTTGATTTAGCATAGACAGCCATGGGAAAATTACATTAGTTGACAAACTTTTGGCATGTTACTGTATATAAAATTCCCTCTAAATGCTTACTATTCACACAAACTTGTGTTGATACACTCCTTTTCAAATATGCACAGCTACATGTATATATGTATATACCTTTTACGTGTATGTATTGTAGGCCACATGCATATTTAATCCCAAAAATGTACATGTGACGTATATGTGTATGCAATGTATTTTGGTTTATGACACAGTCATAATTTTTTTTCTCCTTTTTTTTTTTTTTTTTTTTACACTTACTGACTTAAATAATTTGGGTGATCCTGATTTCTTCATACCGTAGAATTAAAGGTTGAAAAATATATGAAATTAAGTTTAAAACGACTGATAACACGTAAGAATAACTAAACCAAACGGATTACAATAAAGTCTTAAAACGCAATTTGACAACATTTTCACAAGACGATCTGTAAGCTGGGAGCAGGTGCGCTTTTCAAAACCAGTTCTCATATATAACTGAAACAATATTGACAATTTCAACAGGACATATAGATGGAAGTCTTTCCCCTCAGTGAAATTCCTAATTTTTCTACTATTCAAAGTATGATCGAAAACAAACTTACATGCACGATATCATCCACATGCTCTTTCCCCGAATCTTTGACAGATTTGCGGAAGCGATCACGAGACCGGAAGTTTATGTTGCTAACATATGCGCAGTTCACGTGCGCGTGTGATTGAGAGTGCAGTGTGGGAAAGAAATTCCACAACAACAGACTTCCACAGATAACCGGTAAGTGTGTTTGAGAGCCTTAGTGCATCCAAAGATAAAATTTCATTCGGATGAACAGAGTGGGCTTCTCATGAACAAATTGTAGAAGAAATGACCAGTGACAGTTGTAACTAAAAATCAACCGAATACATTTCATTTCAATTTTTAAATTGTCAGCAGTTGAAATGCATTCATCATCTGAATTCACAATGTCAATTGATTTATCAAAATTATATTGAGTGTTCAGTTAGTTTAGAATTTGAAACTTAACCAATCCCATTACTAGTTTACAAATTTATCATCCGAAGCATTAACTCTAGTTGGACTTTTCTATTGAAACTTGTTGAAACAATAGACGTACATTTATATTTACTATGATTTAGGGCATAATGGGCAGCCTAATATTACCCCCCCCCCCCCCATCATTGCCAACCTTGGACAACTTTTCTTTTTTTTTAGAGTTTTCCATTCTCACGAGGGATACTCTAAATTTTGCTTAGAATTAGTAGGAACTTTTAAGTTTCCCTTGGGGTGAATATGGATTTACTCTTAGGAAATTATCAAAATTTCACAGGCCGTAGTGGCCGAGTGGTTGTACATGATGTAGCATGTTCAACTTCGAATCGAAGGTCCGGGTTCAATTCCCGCAGCAACACCCTACGGTTGGCCGTCCCTGTGTTTTGGATGAGGTCAGAGACAGTACAAACTGAGGTCCCGTGTCAGTGTAGGTGTTGGCACGTTAAAGAACCCTCCCTGCTCTACGACCAGCAGTGCCGAGCATAGGCAAAATTTGTTGCCCTTCGTCGGCAAACGGTGACGTCTCCATATGGATTATGAGTGAAATATTCTTGGATGGGATGTTAAACAGCAATACAGTACAATAATACATAAAAGGAAGTCTCCCATTTACAGAGAAGACTTGGCAAGTCAATTTGAAGTACAATGTATGCCCCTACAGAATCATGTGGTTGCTATGGATATATATTGCATGTGTGGATCCAGGCATTTTTTCCAGGGGGAGGGGGTTCACAATAACTTGCGCCAAGAAAAAAAAAACTTGTTAATTTAAGCTTCTTAGCATCGTTGACCAATGATTGTGTATACTACCCGGTATACCACTTCTAGGGGGTCCAGACCTGCTCACCCCCCTCCCTCCTCTTGATTTTCCTATGTATTGTTGAAACATTATGCAACATAATGCATGTTGTATCAAGAGTATGCATTCTAGCACCTGGCTAGCATGTCCACTTTCACAGCTTCAGAACATGAGGTCATGGGTTCAAATGAAGAAGCTTTTCCTGTCCTTTTGTACATTTACAGGTATGGAGCAATAAGAATTGAGGTAGGGGGAGGAAGGGTTGACCTTGTGGTAAGGAAAATATCAACCCTCTTAATAGATATGGTATATTACTATATGCTTTGCTGCAAATTTTGGGGAGGGGGTATCTGGACCCCCCAATTCCCTCTAGATCTGCGCATATATATGTGTACATATATTCAATGATTTTTGTTTTGTTTCAGATGACCAATTAGGTATTGGTTATGAACCGTATGAGCATGATGGAGCAAGTTCACCTAGCCGGCGAGGATGAAGATGACATGTACTCAGGATTTAACGATTACAATGCCACACTGGACGTAGATGTAAGTAGCCATGACTATCATAATGATTGTTCATTTTCTATGTAATAATCGATCATGTTTCTGCTTATCAAGGTTCAATGATTTCACTGTCTCCCAGTACCAATTAAACAAATGATTCGTTATCTGATTCTGTATTTAAGGGACTTCCTGAATTCTAATCAGAAATATCCTCATTGAATCCTACTTGAATTGTCTCACATTAATACATCAGTACTATGCAACAGTTGACTTATGCCCTCTGATGTGATTTCTGTATTTCAGTATTATATTGAGTAAGTGGTAAAAAATACTTCATCTAATCTTAAATAGAGAATACGGTAATAATGAAAACTGTGGTCATATGTAAAAGCAGGGGTCAGCACGTTTATGAAACCTTACTGCTCAATGGCCACAAGTGCCAAGCATAGGCCAAAATTTCTTGTTCTCTAGAGGGGGGTCAAGGGGAACCCTACTTGAATTTACAAAATATATACCAATTTTGGTCAATTATGCTTAGATTCTCATTTAAACAGTGTTAGAATTTTCGGTTTACACGCTGGACCCCATTGGAAAATGTTGACCACCCCAAGAAAAAAATCCTGGATCCGCAGATGGTTCTTCAATGGCATTTGGTATTAATAATAGATTCTTATATGGGAGGTTAAACGACAACAGATTAATGCAGTTTTAGGTACTCGATGATAACATTGTTCATTCAAACCTGTTTTATGAAACCACATACAGGTAAGAACAAAAAGGTCCAATTAAGACAGGTGGTCCCTTAATTTAGGTGATTTATATAGGAAAAGCTATTTTTGGAATCACAGATCACAAAAGACAGGTAGTTCTTTATATCAGTGGGTCACTAAGGCAGGTTAGACTGTAAAATTTTCACTTTCTGACCTGCATTTTATGACTGACTTTTTGTAAATTAGACTTCATTTTTTATTTTGCTTTGTTTTGCATATAACCAACACTATTTGATCAGAGCTTTCATTTCTTAATTTTACAGGATTTGCAGCATGATTCATCATTCCAGAAAGCTGTTATGCGAACAAGTCATGGGCGTCGCCCTCCACCGGTTTGTAACATTTTTTTCCACATTTCCACATCATGAAGATCTTCTTAAGATTTTTTTTTTTAAATAAAAAAGACCAAAGTAATACTTATAGTTCTTATGTTGTTCAAGTGTTAGGATTTGAGTTTCATTGTATCATTTTTGATTATTGGGGATTTAAATATGTGTCTAAGGAAGGGGGAATTCTGTGAAAGTGGGCAGAACTGGAAACTTGGATGAGGTTCATTATGCCATAAAAGCTTGTCTATTAGTAGGAAAGCCAGTGAAAATTAAATGGGTAATTTTACCACTACCTTACTACCATTGAAAACCCAGAGTTATAGTAACTTATACTCAAAGTCGTTTGTATTTAATGTAAAAGCAAAATATTTTGTCACCTCTAGTATTATGCACATGAATTATGTAACAGGAAATTTGATAGTATTTTGACAAAAAAATTGAATTGAAACCCACAGGAATTAAAATTTTTTGCATAATAAATCTAGAGAGCTGTTTGGTCCCATAGCTTATTGTCCTTCAGACTGAGATAGTAGGTTCAAATCCTCTCGACAGAGGGGACTGGCTTATCATTTTGTTCAGATAATACAGTAAAAACCAAGGTATGTGTAGTGTCACAGCAGTTGTTGGCACATTAAAGAGCCCTCACAGCTCAGTAGTCATAAGTACCGAGCATAGGCCAAATTCTAAGCTCTTTACTGAAATATGGTGACATCTCAGTTAAAATGAAAGAGTTTGAATGTGGAACGTGTACATTATACAAAAACACAAAGACAGCTACAATCAGTCTATATTTACATGTCTCTTACTTGTTTGAGATTTTAAATGGTAATTCCAGTAATTTTAATTTCTTTTTTCTTTACAGACAGGCAAGGTTGCTGGTGTACCAGGAGTACCCGGAACAGCAATGAAAGGGGGACGAATGGGTATGCCATCCTCCCTGGGGCGCTTACAAACAGGTGCCCCGGGGGGTGCTGACATGGCCAGACCTATGACAGCTGTAAGAGCTGCTGGTTATACATCAGCTGGAAACAGAGGTAAATGGGTTCACTTTTCAAATTCTGTAAGCCCCGCCCCCTTCTGTGTTTTAACATCTTAGTATTACAAATATGACTTAATATCAAAGTTGGGGTGCTCCATGGCCAAATGGTTAGATCATTGCCCTTTAAACCCTCTAGTCTCTCACCCATCATGGTCACAGGTTCGAGCTCTGTTTGAAGCTAAATTGATTATGTGAGAAAGTTTGCCAGTTTACTTCCAGAAAGTCGGTAGTCTCTTTCTCGATATGTATATATCCAGGTTCTCTCCTCCACCAATGAAATCTAGCTGCTACCATATGACTGAAAGATTGTTGAGTGTGGTGTTAAAGGAAACACATTATAACAAAACCTGCCCAATATGATCAAAGGAAAGAAAATTAGGGCAAATACTATCTGCTCAGTAATTATGACCAGTGAAAATGTCTGTCACTTGTATTATGGACCAGTAAAATTTGTTCAGAGCAAGTCAATTTTGATCACCACTTGCCACCACATTTTTTAAATTAATCACCATGCTTTCTGCATTACCCTTACTCTTTTTCTCTACCCACTCTATTGTTTTCGCCTGCCCGCCTATTTTATTTGCATATCTAGAAATCATAGGCTAGGTAAGAGTGATTCACAGATTAATTTACTTATAGATACTGTAAATTGGGATATTTTGGCCAATATGGCCACCCTAGGAAAATGGCCAAAATTTGACTGTCCAAAATATGTACATGTTAGACGACCTGAAAATCCAGATCCGTTTCAAACATTAACCCTGAAAAGTTTACATATACTGTTCCAGTTATTTTCTAGATTGTCTGTACCCAAGGTGATGTAATTACCATACAGGTAAATCGGTGTTTATTTTAGTAGGTACCGTGTGTTATTTTCTATTCATGCCTAGAGTACACTTTTCTAGCAAAAGAATTGTATTAAGGACGGGTTTGCAGCTATGTTTAATTGACTGTACATAATTAAATCTAATTGTACCTTTCCTAAGCAAGTTCACTTTCTTCACAAAAATCTTATTATCGTGGACAACTCTCTGACTAATCAGATGTTTTAAATTACAGTAATTTGATAGATGACCAAATTTAGATATGGTATAAACTTAAATGGCCAAAATTTAACTGGCCAAAAAATAACTTATCATTTTGAGACCAAAGTGGTCAAATTTTGGCGACACCAAAATATCCCAATTTAAGGTAGGCCTATTACATTATACTTCTAATCCATCTCCATAGGCAACCATACTATACAGTACAGAGTGACTGATTGTGGTGCAGGTGGCATATATGTTCTCCCCAAGCTTAAGCTTAACACACAGTTAAGTAACCCCCCTCCCCCGCACTATAAAAAAATTCTGGGGAGAACACTAACCTCAGGATTTATTGTAGCTAAGGTTTAATGACCTAAACTCCTAAAATAATGAGAAGTAGATTTTTTCCTTAACGCGAGATTGTCCTTAACGTGACATTTTCCTTAGATTTTTTTTTGGTTAAATATGTAAACAGAGCGTCAAAAGATAAAGCCATGCTATACTTTTATGGATTTCAAGCTGAATCCTTTTACTTTCAGTTGGAGGGTTTGATCCTCTGAACCAGGCAGGACCAGCACCACCCCTGGAACCTAAACCAGAAGATAGGTAAGTTTAATTATGAAATTGTTCTTTCCCGTTCAGAAAAGCGGTTATCTTTGCCAAAGTTTTGTCAACAACAAAAAAAGGAGTAGTAGATTTGAGTCAAATATTGTAATACTGTACTTTTTCTTAAAGACAATAAAAAATGTAATAAAAAATTATTTCTATATCTAAAAATTTAAGCAACAGTGTTGAATTATTTTTTCCAGTTACAATTTTGATTGAAGGGTTACATATTAAAGTAATTTTTGTCAAATTGAGTCGTACATAACCAACAAGTGCCCCCGTCCTGGAGGAACATGCATATGGCTAATTAATTTAGCGTATTATTCTTGTTGATTTGCTACCATCACTCACAGTTTCATGTTCCTTTCTGTCTAGTCATATCATTTTGAATATTTAACAGAGAATTAAAGAATACATATAAATAATCTATATTTTATTTTAGTCCTGAAGAAAAGATCAGACAGCTGGAAAAGAAGGTCAACGAACTGATCGAGGAGAGTTGTTTTGCCAACAGCAGAGGAGAGCTAGGACTTGTAAGTTATTTTAAAATAATGGCCTCCTAAATACCAGATTTTTCTTTTGTAATCAATAAAAAGTAACACTTATGGTTATTATGTTCAATATGATTTTAAGGATTTGAATTATGTAAAAAAAAAATTTTTAACGAATCTTCATCTGTGCCATTCTCTCACTCATTCTCTCATTACCAGTAGAATTTTGAAAAAAAGTGGTTAGTGTTTAATTGTGAAACCAGAGTTATGTACCCTAGCTTTTGTAGATCTGTTTGAAAATTTTAAAAAGAAAAGAGAAGATATTCTTTAGGAGATAAATATATAGATTGCATTTTTCTCTTTTCCTTTTTGAGAGAAGTCTTTTAAGAATATGCAAATTGAATCTCTTATTTACATAATTCAGGCATTGGAGAAAGCAAAGGAAGCTGGACGGAAAGAGAGAGTACTTGTTCGCCAGAGGGAGCAACAGTCCATGGGGGATCAGATCAACCTTGACCTTACCTACTCCGTAAGTATCTAGGGATTTATTTGTCCTTGTCTGCGTGATACACAGAGATGAACCTGATCATGATGAGCCTGTCTTAAAAATGCAGTGCAGCGTGCCCCAGTGATCCACTAAATTAAGTGAATCCTTCCCAAAATGATATTTTCTTATGTAAATCATCTGAATTAAGAAACCACCTGTCATATGTGACCATTTTTGGATCTTCCCATGAATGGTTTCAAGTATTTTGAGTAAAAGTGGTAGGTCAATTGGAAGTTACGTGTATAATTGAGGAACCAAGTCAAAGTAGGTGTTGGATCCCTCTCTGAGTGATTACCCAGAATGCCTAGTGTTGGTGAATACTTGACATCCTTCACAGCAACTCAGAGATGTCACCATTCAAGTGAAAAAATGGAGGGAAGTAAAACAAAAGTAAAGAAAAAATTATTTATCTGTGATTGAATGTGTACTTTTACACAATATTCATAGCTGGGAGCTTTCATTATTTTTTCATGACCCATTTTCTTTGCTACAGGTTTTGTTCAATCTAGCTAATCAGTATGCTGCCAATGAAATGTTCAATGAAGCCCTCAACACTTACCAAGTCATAGTCAAAAACAAAATGTTCACCAATGCTGGTAAGTGCAGTATATTTCTCGACAAATTAAATATTACTGAACAAGCATAATTTGATCCGTCACTCTGTGTCCAGTATTCTTGATTAATGTAAAAAAAAATAAAAATAAAAATATTTTTATGAAAGTCAAGTCTGATATGATGGATTATTTCTATTTTCGTCAACTCTGAGTTTATATTTGTTCAAAAGAAGGACTGTTCAGTTAGCTAATATGTCATACTATTATACCTTCTATTAGAATCCCATAATCTGATTGGTTAAGAGTCATGCGACAATTTTGAATATCACCTGCTCGTTTTACAAAGATAAAGAAGCTATGGGATATTTAAAAAATTGTCAAATGCTCCGACATTCAAGTGCGTCATATCATACGTCATCAGGGTTGTGGCAATGACGTAGTACATCAACACGCCTTTATAATGTGAAACTATGTCTGTTCTAGAAGAATGTCGAGTAAGCAAATGTCTAATTAGGAATGGCATAATGGAAACAAAGTTACAAATATGACACCCGGTATAATAAAACAAATATTACATTCATGACAGGGTGATATTGCATATTTTCACCCTTCGAAATACATTGTCAACCTCGGCTTTGCCTTGATCAACAATGCTTCCTCGGTGTAAAAATATGAAATATCATCCTCTCATTAACGTAATATTTATATAGTATCAAGATTATTCTATGATATTTATTTGTTATATCTAATATCTATCTGGAGTAACGTTACTTCAGAAATTGCTGTTTTGGTTCAAAATTGTTCTTACTTTGTGCCGAATTTGTCACTTTTAGAAGTCTTGATGTCTTTATGTCTATTGTTATTCCGTAATTTACATATCTATGATTCTATGAATAGTAATGCATGAATGCCAATTTTGTGATTGTTTTTCACTTCAAGGTCGTCTCAAGGTCAATATGGGTAACATTTACTTTAGACAGAGAAACTTTCAAAGAGCTATCAAATTCTACAGAATGGCACTGGATCAAGTCCCTAACTCACATAAGGAAATGAGGTAAAGTACAAAATTAATTGTAACTGAAAATTTACAGGAAAGGAAAATCAATTTTTATCTGTATAAGATGATTGGGTCTCTTATTTGAATTCTTGCCTTCCATACTTGACTATTTCTGTGCATTGTATGGTGATTTTTTCCTTCACCAGAACCTTCAGGCAGATTTTAGCCAGATTTGTCATATGTGCAATAGATGTAGGGGCTTTAGTAGTAATCAAGTCATCCATATTGGTTAAGAACATACTTAACTTTTTAGTGAAAAATATCTTGAGTATTGGATGTTTAAAACTACACATGTATCTGAAAGTACTCAGCGAAATTCATAGTGCTATGTATATTTCACTGATTATCTGAAGTAAGTCCAAACTCAAGTTTTTCCAGAAGATATATTTGTTTTAATTTCTCTTCATGTTACATTCTGGTTTTCTTTGTCCCCTTTGTGGTAGTATGTCTTTTATAATTTCAACAAAAAAAGTCTTTTGAATTGCGCTGGGTGCTGTAAAACTTAAGAATTTACTTAAGTCTAAGAATTTTCTCAACTTAAACTTCTCAGCCAATCAGAATTCAGTGATTTGTTGCCTGCATTTTATAGAAAGTCTCTCTATTTTCCACATCCAAGTAAATTCATTTGTATATATCTATCTATTTAAAGCTTTGATTATTACATTGTATCTTTTTGCTGAAATAATTTCTATACCTACTTACAGGACAAAGATTATGCAGAATATCGGTATCGTCTTTACGAAGATGGGGCAGTACAATGATGCCATCACATCCTTTGAACACATTATGACGGAGGCTCCCAGTTTCAAAACCGGTTTTAACCTGATTCTGTGCTACTTTGCTCTGGGTGATCGGGAAAAGACAAAGAGAAGTTTTCAGAAACTTCTGACGGTGGACCTGAAGATAGACGATGAGGACAAATATTTGCCACATGGGGTAAGTGATTGGACATTATCAGTCTTCCATTAAACTTGTGAATTTCATCAAGTCCATATTCCAATACAGATAGCTCTCCTCAAGGCTGAAGAGTTATGGGTTAGAGTACGAACTGCAGTTCAGGGAATAAATTAAACGAAAATGTTTGTTTGTTTCTATTTTGGCGTTCATATTCTAGCTTTTTCCCACCCAATTGATTCACATTACATTGAACCAAACAATTGATAGTGAGGTCAAGGTCATTTTGCAGAGTCAAATGTGTAATACATGTTTATACATTTCGCTGAATTTTTCAAACATAGCATAGATTTTTTTGGATGGTGTTTAATTTATAGTTAAGATCAAGATGCATTGTTGAACAAGGGGCAAATAAAGAGTTTTTTCAGGGTAAAGCAATAGAAGAAGTGTTAAGTCATTTTGCCCATCTGAACTTTTTGTTTTTTCTGTTTTTCTAGGAAGACAAAGCATACAACCTCATTTTGGAAGTCATCAAAAATGATGCACTCCGACAAATTGAAAGGAAAAGGTAATGTTCTACCTGTGTACCAATTGTCCCTGTTGCTTTATACCCATATTTGTTGTGCCATGAACGGTCCTGTAGTTGGTCGTCATGGTTCATTGGTTAGCATGTTTACCTTCTGATCGCCAGTTGACAGGTTTGAATTCATGCTACAGTGGTTGTCCCTGTCCTTCGGATGAGACTGTAAAAACCGAGGTTCAATCGAAATCGAAAAAAAAACAAAAAAACAAAAAGTAAACACAAATTCTAAAAGATATATGCAGCAATAATTAGGAATATACAACCTCATTTAAAGGGAGTAATTGACATGCAATTGTAATAGCATAAAACTGTCACACTCAGATTTCTACATAACTGTACTGGCTACCATAGCTCAGTGGTTAGTATGTTCATCTTCTGATTACAAGGTCCTGGGTTTGACGTTTGACTCTCCCCGTCCTTCAGATGAGACAGTGAAAACCAAGGTTCCATGTCACAGTAGGTGTCGGCAAGTTTCAGAACCCTCACTGCTCAGTGACTGTAAGTGCCCAGCATAGGCCAAATCTGTTACACTTCACTGACACATGGTGATGTCTCCATTTAAATGAAAGATTCTTGAGTCGGACTTTAAACAACAATTCAACCAACCAAGCACTTCAACAAGATTGGTGACATCTACACTCAATGCATAAGTGAAAGATTTGTAATTGGGACGTTAAAAAACTACATCCTCTTTAATCCAGACACCTTTGTTCCCTGTCATAATGTCCAGATTAATGAAGCACATGTTTTATATTGGTATGTGGTATGGTATTGTTGTTTAACGTCCCACTCAAGAATATTTCACTCATATTGAGACGTCACCATATGCCAGTGAAGGGCTACAAATTTTGCCTATGCTCAGCGCTGCTGGCCGTAGAGCAGGGAGGGTTCTTTAACATGCCAACACCTACTGTGACACGGGACTTCGGTTTTTACTGTCTCATCTGAAAAACAGGGACGGCCAGCTGCAGAGTGGCGCTACTCGGCTCGAACCCAAATCTTTCGATTCGCAGTCAAACATGCTAACCACTCAGCCATGGAGGCCCCTTTTATGTTGGTAAATGCAGTTTAAAAATTCTGTCCATAGCAAATTCTGTCTGGAAGATGAAACATCCGGATTAATGGTGTCAAGATTGATAAGGCTCGACTGTAGTTGCAAATTTAATGGTACAGACATGTGTGCATGTTCAATATTTATTTTGTTGTTTTCAGTAATAAAAAAATTTGAGAATTTGTTATTATTTTACAGGAAATATGAAGCAGAAAACTGCATAAAGACAGCCGCCAAAATCATATCCCCGGCTATTGAGATGGAGTTTGCCAGAGGTTATGACTGGTAAGTACCACATGGTAGAATACTTGTTGTAAAGGAGCCACTTGTTCATAGGACCCACTTAGATACGTTTGATTATTATTTGATATCTACAGAATCTTGTCAGTTTTTTCTTTGTGCATCAGTCCCTGAGTATTGATACCTGTGACCTTACTCAATACTGATGTATGTTGTCTCATCTCAAATTTAAAATCTTTGTTAGATTTTATTAGGTCACCTGAGCTTTGCTCATGGTGACCTATTGCGATCGCTTTTCGTCCGTCGTCGTCCGTCGTGCGTCGTCCGTTAACTTTTCACATTTTGAATGGATCAGGCCCAAACTTGGTACAGATGTTCTACACAAGGTCCCACACAAGTGTTGTTACTTTGTGGGGCCATGTACTTTTCGGGGCCATGCAAAATCCAAGATGGCCACCATGACCTCTGATTGGCTGAGACATTTTGAACTTCTTCTCAAGAACCACTGAATGGATCAGACCCAAACTTGGTACAGATGTTCTGCACAAGGTCCCACACAAGTGT
>JACSZP010009563.1:0-10836 GCA_016161895.1 Pinna nobilis | reverse complement strand
CCCGTTTCACAGTAGGTGTCGGCACGTTAAAGAACCCTCCCTGCTCTACGGCCAGCAGTGCCGAGCATGGGCAAACTGATTTGCCGCCCTTCACCGGCACAGAGTGACGTCTCCGTATGAATGAAATAGTCTTGAGTAGGACGTTTAACAACAATACAATACAATAGAAGCCAGTCACTAGAAGCTAGTTTGGAAAATTGCTCAACATCGCTTCACGTTGCTTAATATAAGTTCAGGAACACAAATGACGAACGAATATCATCATGATGGTAGACCGGTGCTAAGTCCCTGTAATGCAAGACTAATGATGTATGGAAACTTGAATTACTGAAGATATTTACTGAAAAGTTATTTTTATTTATTACTGTTTTCCGACAGAAATACAATGTATATCGAAATAGAGAATTGTTGAAAACGTGGACTACAGTTACCAAGTTACATCTGGTAGTTCAAGGGTAAATATCTAAAACCGGTGAGTATTAGACAAACACGGACCCCTGAACATTCAGGGGCGGGATCAGGTATCACTTTGAAGGAGTTGTTGGCCGAGTACGTAGTTTCTTGCTGGGAAAGATCTGACCTAACAATTTGTCACGTGACTTTCATCACCACGTCACACAAATTAGGCAGAGATCAATCATTCCATACAGGGATATTTCTCAAAATTTGTTTTTCTGCAGTCTGAAGAGCATTCTAAGACGACACATGCGTATTTTGTATGTAAAATTTACGGTTTTTGGTTGGCAAAATGTTTGCCTTTCACTTCGAACTTCCCACCGTTATAATAACGATTATAAATAATTAAAAGTGCCATAAATTCTATCGCTGTCACGTGATCGTTCGACATATTCTCTCCTTTACCCAATCACTGTGAAGAGTTCCTGCGTGACAGAAACGACATATTTTATAACACGTGGACCACAGTTACCAAGGTACATCTGGTAGTTCAAGAGACAATGTCCAAAGCCGAGGAGTAGGCCTATTAGGCAAGCACGGACCTCTGAACATCTAGGAGCGAGATCAGACGCGACTGCAAAGAATATTAGTCGCCTGATCTGTCATGTAGTATTTATCTAATACTCTGGGGTCAATATTTGCAAGATATTGTTGTTGGAATTGTAGGACGGATATACTCTGGATACAGCGATTTTATCCATTTTATGACTCACGGCTAGAGCATTAGGGTACTCCACAGCCTTCTTTGATTCCATCTCTTTGAGCTGATTATTCTCAAGCTGGGGGGATGGTATGATACACAACGTGCGATTGTGCAATGCCACAAGTAGTGACTTCCGGTGAAACACAACGCCACACGCACTATCCCTCCAAAACGGAAGTGGGATTGAATTCTTTATTTCACCGGAAGTAGTGAACGATATTATCATATGCTTGTCGGAATCGTGGTCAACAACTGCAAGGAGGTTTTCTTTAGGACATAAAGAAATATAGGATGAACTAAGAGAGGTGAACAATGGAGAACATATGTGATTTACTAGGTCGTCGTTCTCATTGAAGATTTTCACACACTCCGATAGTTTTTTCTTCCTCAGGCAGCAAACAAACAGCTTCCCCAGGCCATGTGTTAATCCATGGCAAGCTTGTTTTGCGTCAATTTCACGACTCGAAATTTTCAAACTATTTTTCTCGACATTGAAAAATTGAACGCGCTCTTTTACCGGAAGTGAAACGGCAACTTCACATTCACCGCAGCTGGTGACGTCAAACGCAGTCGCATTCATCAAGATCAGATTGAGGAATTCAAGAGAAGCAGAAAATAGCTTCAACTTTTCGTTGCTCCCGTCCATCAGGACAATACGATCGTCTGTCAAGAAGGTAACACCTGTAATTGAACAGTACTTTTTATCACCTGGTGTATGTGCATCTAGTTCGCCAGCAATGGTGTAACCCGTAAGTGCAGAATCACAAACGCTCATGTCCCGTTGGTGAGGCGTGTACATTAAAGCTCCCTTCGGTAGTTTTAACGGTGACATCACAGTCCCTAAATCACCGAATTTCTCTGTCTTCAAAATATTTCTGAAGAAGTTACTCAATTCAAAACTGAGTTCGGTCTCCTGTGTTTTGGTACAAATATCCTTGTAAAGCAGTTGTTCTGCTTGGCTTGTTGACTTGCGATCCACCATGTGTTTGACGATTTCATTTGCTGAACATTGTCTTGTGTCTGACAATGTCTCCAGTGCTTCCTTGGAACTGGCCAGAATCATATCACATTGGAACATTCTCTCCTCAAACACTTGTCTGCATTCATCGTGCATCGTGTCCAGTTCAGATAACATCTTACGCTCTAAGTCATGGAGCTTTTTGATGAGCTCCTCCTTTGCTGAATTGATGTCACGCCTCATGACTGAACGACTTTCAGACAGTGCATTTAACTGAGTTCCAATTTCGCTTTTGAGCTCAGTAACAATTTCTCCACAAGTAGTAGCACTTTGTGTTATTTCTGGAATAGTTCCGATCATTTCAGCAGAAGCATCCTTGCAGCTCATCACCGATTTGCATAGTTTGTGACTGATCTGTGCGCAGTCGCAACACAGAACCACGTCATGACTTATGCAGTAGAATCCCAATTCTTTGTGATGGGTTGCGCATGTCAGATTTGAAAATCGTTTATTTAATTTCTGTACCGGATCCTCTTTGAATCTGTGCGTTGTGGTTGAATGGTGCGGGTTATGCTGTCCGGTGGATTGGGATATCATGTCTTGCATACTCAGAAATACAAAATTTGTTTGAAGTAAGTCCACCCAGTTTTTTGTGGGAGTTTTCGACGAAGGTGCAGGGATGAATCGTCTGCAAATAGGACAGTCAAATCCTTGTTCGGTACCATTAGTCTTAGTGTTCTTAGGAATGTAGACCGCCAAACACTTGCGACAAAATGTGTGATTGCATCCTAAAACTTTTGGGGTTTCGTACCCCTGCATACATATGCTACACGTCAGAAACTCCTTCTGTAGACGACTGCAGAACATCTCTATAGTCCTAAAATCAGTTTGTGGTGCCTCCATTTCGATGATTTTATTTTACACCTGTCCGCTTCCCGAAAGTCTCATAAAATGGAATGGATCCGCTCCTTTACTCTGTTAATATATAAGACATTGAAACAGAATAATTCATGTAACTAAATTTCAGACTTGGTAAATTGTTAAGTTAGTGATATATAGAGTTAGAGGCATCAAAATCTATCCACTAAATACCATGTGTCAGTTCTCAATCTGTCGGAAGCTATGTCTATTCGAAATTCCTAAAAAAAAGATATGTTGTCACCTTAAGATTTTTAATAAAATTTCCGTAAATCAATGTAGGTTATATTTTTCATTGCCATCTGATATCCTCTTTATTCTTTTTTTAGAAAAAAAGAAGATTTACTCTTTAGATCCAAACTACCGTGTGTTGGTGTATCAAACATGCAGGTAAACGGACAAGATACTACATGTATTTACAAAAGAGATAATTTGGTGAGATTCACTGATATCTAATGTAAGTCCGGAAATTTTTCGCGGAATTTTATTTTGGCAAATCAATAGTTATGCAATTGTTTGCGACATAATAATTTCGGGCATGCAGATGAGTACTAGATAATTTGTGTTGTACGGTCCATGTTAATATCAGGTTAATAAATTAAGCGACAATTTTGTTTTCGCGAGTAACTGCTCTCGCGTAAATACGCGAAAATAGATTCTCGCGAATAAAACCGGATCTGCAGAACTCGGGGACGTTTTGTATTCTATCACTTAAAAGTTAATGCCATCATTTCTGTGAGGTTTATTGTAGTATAGAAATATCAGTTCAATTATGAACAGGGATTCAACTTACGAAAATTTTTACATGGAATTCATTTGTTTCTGGTTTTATAATAATCATTTGTCGTCTGCTTACAAAAATGAAAGAAACATTAATTTCGGAGAAGTGGAGATTAATTTCTACAATACGTCTAAGGAATTAAAATAAAAATATTTAATGCTTTGATTGCAACTGCGATAAACTCCGGTACTTAGAATGTTAAGCTTTATAAAGGCGTGTGATTATATGGGGGAAAATTGAAAGAGAGTCAATATAATTTTACACCCACTTTTCATGTCTAAATGATAAAAGTGCTTGCAATTTCCTCACAAAATAAAAACCAAAATGTAAACCGGGAATACAGTCAGGCTTGTTCCTCGACTTTTCATTTCTAAGTCACGTATGTTTGCCAATTAGTTCGAAAAGAAAACTGAAATTGATAAGAAACACTCCCGTATAACAAAATAGCTGTATCGCCCTTAACAAATAACACAAAATTACCATCTGGGCATTACTGGCCAATATCATTTTCTCCATAATAACTTCAATTTTCCTTGCCAAGGTAAATACTAATTGAATGAAAATGTTTCTCTTGCCGCCAATAACCTAAATATTGTTCATATTTTTGTATGTAAAATACTGAAGCAAATACGGTATGTCATGGATTCTGAAGAAAAAAAAAAGTTTGTAGCTAATTTTGAATGTATGTCAAAGTTTTCTTAAAAATCTGAATAAAAAAAGGAGAAAAATTCAAGCAATGTTTTAATTAGATGTCTTCAAGAATACACAAGTCTGTGAAAAAAATGTCAGTGGGATTTTTATGTACATATATACCGCCGTCGAAATGTTTTGTGGTTTTCTTTTCCATTCAGTTAATTTTAAAAGCAGCGACTAGGAGAGCCGTCTTCGCTCTACTGTGGAATGATTGTCTTCAGATTGTGAGGTCGTGGGTTCGAATCTTAGTCCGGGTTGAATTTCCCTGCCCTGGAAGACAGTAAAAACCGAGGTGCTCAGGTCCCGTGTCAGTGTTGATGTCGGCATTTTAAAAATCTATCATTGCTTTACACCCATAAAAATTGTCGAGCATAGGCCAAAATTTAAAGCCCCGAACTTCGCCGCCATTGGTGACATCTCCATATGAGTGAGAGGTTTTTAACATTAATGTTTTTTTTTCTTCTCTATTTGTATACCTCGCGGAGTCGTTGTTAGTAGTCAATTTGACCAATTAGTGATATTCAAACGGAAATTTTTTAATCCATGAGAATAGGAGACAGATGCTTAAAATTATATTTTTACAAATATAATCCAATTTCCTCCAAAGGGAAGTATCCTTGTACAAATATGACAAAACACTCTGTTTCCAAACATTTTCGGCCCTTGGGCTTTATCGAGTGGTTATTGTCGTCAACCACTTGAAAAAGGCAAAGGGGCCGACAATTTGTGGAAACAGAGTGTTTTGTCATATGTTTTTACATGTATTTAAATTTGTCATTTTGGGAAAACGTAATAGTGTGGTTTCGGGAAGATGACATTTTTCTAGACAGGAATCAAATACAATATAAATACCACCTCTTTCACATGTTAAATGGGACTGACTGCAGACATTTTTTTTAAAGTTAAAGGCTAAGTAGCTTAATTGAATGTATAAACAATTTTGATACCATCCTCAAATGTATGTTGCTATTTATTTATTTATTTGTTCATTTATTTATTATGGGTAGCATCCTACAATGTACAGAAATGTTTTAACTTAGCATCAGCTAATATGTAGAGACGTTTTGATCTAGTATTCAGGTAAAGAAAAGCTTTTAACTCATGATACCTATCTCTAGGCCAACTCATCTTCAACCAAGGAAGTTCTGTCGACATAAACAAATGTGCATTTTCCCTAATTAAGATATTTTGTGAGATATCGGTATTTATATCTGCTGATTTACCTAATCAACTGAAAGTAATAGTTTCCGCGATCAATGTCCCTGGTATGAGTTTTAAATAAGAAAGCGACAAGTATATACACATGTATAAGACAAATGATGATTCACTGTATGGCATACATACAAATACAAATCAAATTTGGGCCTCCGTGGCCGAGTGGTTAGCGTGTTCGACTTCGAGCCGAGGGGTCCGGGGTTCGTTTCCCGCAGCGCCACTCCGGGGTTGACCGTCCCTGTCTTTCGGATGAAACAGTAGAAACCGAGGTCCCGTGTCACAGTAGGTGTTGGCACGTTAAAGAACCCTCCCTGCTCTAGGGCCAGCAGTGCCGAGCACAGGCAAAATTTGTCGCCCTTCACCGGCACACGGTGACGTCTCCACATGAGAGAAATATTCTTGAGTGGGACGTTATACAACAACGCAACAACAAATACAAATCAAATTTCTATCGCGAACAGTATACAGGTAAATGTAGTCGCATAGACCAATGCAATCCTATAGTATTCCAACGATCGATTACTATTTGAATATGTTACTTACTCAAAATGCCACACTTCTGTCGTATTTACGTCCGCTTCCGAAACTCAAAACTTATCCGTGTCTCGTTCTTGGATATTATATTTCATCTTAGTATCTATACTTCGACGAACTTAACAGAATCACCGGTGTATGTATTCCTGCATCGATTTTTCTTGTGCGCAAACCAGTTCTTTTTCCGTCTTCTCTGCACTCGAGGTACACATTAAATAAGCCTGTTTTGATGTATACTTTAGTCCAGTTGATAGTGTAAATAATTTATTCAAAGCTTACTCAGTCCCTGAATTTTCTTCATAGTCAAAAACAGGTGTTTCTCGTCACTGAAGTTCGCACTACATTTCGCCCATTAGCTCTTGTTCGTTTGTAAACATTGGTTACAGGTGCCCTACTGTACAGTATTATCATAATTATTCCAATACTAATGTCTTTGAGATTTTCCAATAATATCATATTGATAGAAACGCGTAGGCTGTAATATAGTACCGTTTGGTCTGTTAAGCAGCCGATTAAAATACCAAACGTTTTCAGTATGGAACTAGATATGTGGGCGATTCTATGTCAAAATGGTCGGAGATTGGAACGGTTCCATATTGCAGACAATAGAACAGTAATTATGTTACAATCAACTCTTTTGACAGCAATATCTGGCCGATCAATTTGACCGTTCATGCAGTTAAATCAGATCGGAATAGTTAAGTATCTAGTAGAGGAGTCCAGTTACAAACAAAATAAAGGAGTTCTGAGTGAAAGAGTGCAACATCTGAAAGAGACACTGACGCAGAAAGTTATACTGGTCTGCAACCATGTCCAGACTACCAATGCTAAAAGTTAGGCTTAGGCCCTATCTGTTTCATGAATACGTCTGGGGCATGCGCGGATCCAGGATTTTTTCCAGAGTGGTAGATATTTTCCAGGGGGGTGCAACTTGTAAAAAGGGAAACCCTATCCCTGTGAAAATGATAGCACAATTGACCAATATTGATATATATTTTGCAAATGCCGGGGGGGGGGGGGGGGGGGGGGGGGGGGGGGGGGCGGAACCACCCCCTCTAGATCCGCACATGTGGGGTGAATGGTCTTGATGTAATTTGATCTAATGTGCTGCTAAGTAACATGTCACGATAAAAGAGTTACAGATAGAATTCTACATGTATTTAGATCGACCTAACACTCAAACTCAGCATAATTAAATTGGTTAGCTGTATTGCAGCTGAAAATCCCACTCAAAAATATCTCATTGATATGGAGAGATCACCGTACGCCGGTGACGGGATATAGGCCAACACGTTTGGCCCATGCTCTGTGCTTTTGATTTTTGAGCAGTGAGGGTTCTGTACATAACGTGTCAACACCTCCAGGTCTAGTCAGGTTAACTGTCTTAACCGAGGGACGGGGAAGGCTAGTATATAAACCAAATAAAACATCTGATTTTTACATTCTAGACAATGAATCATCTTACATTAGACATTCTGATAGATGACAATTTTAATTTGTGCAAAGTATGAATGACCGTGTTTGATTTCGGGGTGGATCCAAGAATGTGTTGAGAAAGTCCAAATCAGTGGAAAAAGACCTCTGGGTGTCGCTGGTGCAAGTTAAAGGATAAAATGAACCCATAGCAATATTTAACGCCAAATTGGACACTTATAATGCATTTAAAATGACTACGCTATACTGGATCTTTCAAGATTCAGAATGACCGTCCAGTTCCCCCGTAACGTAAGGACAAACACTCGCGTTTGACTGGAAGAGCACTAGAAGGGCAGTGCACAGACACAGTGCATTGCGGTACATGTATTATTGTGACGTCATTTGCAAGCGGATATTACGTAGAACGCTGAAGACGTCAAACAAAAAGTAGAGAGCTGTACTAAGTGTAAAAGAGAAACATTTTGAAACAGAGTTGTCAGAATCGAGTCCACGATGAACCGATTTACATTAATTTTGCTAATATCGGTTGCTATTCACGGGTGAGTAGTAAGTCCTAGAAAATCAAAAACGTGTTTGATAGAGACAAAAATGCTTAAAAACGTTCTTATAGTAGTTCTAGTACAAAAAGGTCAAACCGCGACATGACAAACATGGGGAAAACAGTGCCCACTACTATACTTACTGCACTGCCTGTAGCCAAGGAAGTAGTTAGAGATAATAAAGGGGTGAGCCACGTCCTCTATGCTTTAGTCGGAGATCTAGTAGGCCTAGTGCTGACAAAATTGCATGAATGCGCGCTTTCGACGTTGTACTCAGTGATCGTGAAGCAGTTAGATCAGATCTACCAAACAAAAGCAATTACCGAACGACCAAGGATAGTTGTATAACCAATAGTGAGTGGTTGTTGTTTTTTTCTACTATTTATGTATGTTGCCGCACAGTTGTATCATTGGACGACAGACAGAAAGAAAAATGACAAAATGTCATTAGTTAGGCCTACTGGTCGAGGACCAGTACCCGGACAGGACCAGTACCCGAATATCGTTTGAGTTCGACTAATTAGAACACATTTTTTAAAGATTTTTTTGGATGACATACAAGTTTTAGTTTAATTTTCTCCATTCAAGCAAAAAATATATTGTCACAAGATCGCATAAAATACGAAAAAAATGCCGTAGTCGGGTACTGGTCCTAGTCGGGAACTGGTCGTCGACCAGTATTCCCCTTATCCATGACTGTTTGGTACAGGCAATTGTTTTCGTTCGGTAACTCAACCGTCTCTTGTTGTCAATCTCTAGTTGTAGGTCAAGGTATGAAACAGACCGGGCAACTTCCGTAGGCCTAGTTTCATTTACTTATTTGGATAGATGCAATCAACATAGTCAGCAGACTTGGAATTATTGTATAAGAGAACGTCATATTTATAACATGTATGGCAGAACGTGCCAAGTTAAAGCCAAGATATTGTCATTATTCTTTAAAAGCCACTGTATAAAATTAGCTCACACCAATAGAGAAATAAAGATGGGGAGCACAGTTAGTACTCGTTAGGAATGCCGACAATCTAATGTAAAACCCGCCCACCGAGCACAACAAACAAATTCTAGCATTCTGATTATGCCATTTTCAGAGAAATGTTTGTTAAAATCTTGGTGTTTTTTTAACAAAGCATGGTTTATCCAAAGGCGGTTGGGGAATCGTAAATCATTTCGATAGTAAAATACTGCACGTCATTCATTCATGTGTTCGTGTCTTTTCTATCTATATATAATGTAAAAAAGATTTTTAGAAATGACATGAATGAATGACGTTTTTTATCATTGAAATGTTTTACTGTCGATTCTCCTGCCGACTGTGGGCTTATCCCTTCCTAGAACGAGATACTTTTATCTACGTTCGCCATTCTTTTTGACAAAACAAAGTTGAACTTCTTTTATCCCCGTTTTTCGTTTAGAATGGTGAATAACTGTATAGATTTGAAATTCCACATGTTTATACTCTTACATGGAGAGGACCTAGATTATATACTCAAAATGCCAAGAGAGATTTGATATTTTGGAAAGAGGTTCTGTGGAGCATTTGACGAACTCAACAATATATTGTTGTTTGTTAGAATATAATTTGGGACTCCAGTACAGTAAGGGGAGATCTAGTATCTCCTCTTTTGTTGGAATACCAAAGGAACCACAAAACAGGGCTGGACACCATAAAACTTGTGAATTTACTTAAGTCTAAAAAGATTCTCAAATCCAGCTCATCCTGAATTCTGATTGGCCGAGAGACTGGATTCTCAGACTTAAGTCAATTTTCAAGTTGACATCAAATGCTCGTCATAGCTTGACTAATCAATAGGCCTATTTACTTTTTGTCTGTAGGACCTGCTCTGCAAACAGGATCGGTTATGATGTTGATGGCTATGAAGAAGAGGTCGGCCAAACATTACTTCGTGGTAAGAACATATTGTTGTCTTGAGAATAATTGCTGTTGTTCATGCGCGGATCAATAGGGGATCATGGGGGTTCTGACCTCCTGGGATTGGCAAAATATATACCACCATTGCCGGCATTGGTCAGTTACACTTAGATTCTCATTTTAACAGGGTTGGGGTTTTTCCTTACCACAAGTTTGACCCCCTTCCCGGAAAAATTGGACCACCCCTGGAAAAAAATCCTGGATCCGTGCATGTTGTTGTATTGTTGCTTAACGTCCAGAATCTCCCACTTATAAGGAGACGTCACCTTGTGCCGATCAGGGTGTATAGCGACAAATTTTGCCAATGCTCGGCACTTACGGTCGTAGAGCAGGGAGGTTTCTTTAACGTGCAATCACCCACTTTGATACGTGGCCTCGGGTTTTACCGTCTTATTCGAAAGACAGTGACGCCAACCGTAGCTTGGGCTCGAACCCCGGACCTTTCTATTAAAAATCGAACATGCTAACCCCTTGGCCACAGCGGTCTCCTTGAGAATAAAGTCCTGTTGGTTAGCACCATCTGACGCTAACATTGGCTAAGGTAATAAACACAGAAAAATAATAGAATAATAAAAAAAAAGTGGGAAAATAGAAAATACAGTCTAACCTGTTTTAAGAGACCATCCAAGGGAAGGAGCTAAAAGGGTCACATATGACAGGTGGTCTCTT
>JACSZP010009555.1:3563-17001 GCA_016161895.1 Pinna nobilis | reverse complement strand
GACGGATGGACAACGGACGGTGCGCTATGACTATAGCTCACTTGAGCCTTCGGCTCAGGTGAGCTAAAAACATCTGCAATGAGATTTAGGGGTGTCAAAAGTCATCTACACTGATATCATGTAGAGGCGTCAAAAGTTGTGTACATAGAGATCATGTAAAGGTATAGAGGCATAGAGGCACTAGCATAGGGTAAAGGGTTAATATTGATTATCTGACAAATTATAACTTTCATTCAAAGAATATAGTAGCAATCTGATTGATATTGATACCTTATTTTGATAATAACACTTAACAAATTTCATAAAATTCCATATGAAATATTAATTCTATTTGAATTAGCAATAGCAAACAAACCAATGAGGAAGCCATTGTCCACCGAAACATCCAGATCAAGTTCTACTGTGCATCTTTCTATCACTAACACGCCAACTGGGTCTCCAATCTGAAGAATAAATAAAAGATTCAGAATGACTTTGACTTTGAGTTACGGTGGGTTATGGCCAATAATTCATGAAAGTATCATTATAGTTCATGGATGGGTTTAGGAGATATATCTCCGGGCAGACAAACCAACAAAGCAACCACTATATGCTCCTCTGAATTTTTTCAGGAGGCATAAAGAAGTTATTTACTGTAGATTCCTGAATAAAAGCGAGGAATAAATATTTGTGTAATTTCGTGAGTGGACGCCCTCACAGAATTTAAATCCTCGCCTTTATTTAAAGTTTGGCAGTTTTGCTCACGAATGGAATCAAAATTTGCAAATCTTATATCTAAGATTATGAATTAATAAGCTAAGAATTATGTAGTTCATGTAGTTTTGTACCATAAGAAACTGGGTACAGTACCTAAAATTTAATTCCTTGACACTAAGAACTCACAATTTTAAATTCTTGGGATTTGATAGGCAACAGCAAATTAGCGAAATTAAGTACTCATGAAAAACAAGGAATTAACAGTATCTAGGAACGGTGCCTTGTATCATACATATGTGCTGCATCCCATCATAATAAATTTTCCATTGGTATTCACTATTCATATTGACAAAACATAAAAAAACAATGATTGGCGTGGGACATAAATGAGGTAATCGATGTACATTTGACAGTTAAATAGATGAATATGATGAAAGATAAAATAAGCCTTAGTTAAAATGTTAAGTTTTCTATAGAAAATTTGTATACAGGTTTTCAACTGAGTTGTCCATACTTATCATGATAAAAAGAAATCAAAGCTTACCACATCTTTGTCTTTGAAATAAAACAGCAGGTTTCCTTTCAACCTCAAAAGTCTTTTGACATAAGCTAAAAACCAAACAAACATATCAAAATTGAATGTTTGACTAAATGAATCAAAAGCAAAACATTTTGGTGACAGATAAAAGACCTATTTATACAAAATACTCTTGGTATGAAAACAAGACACCTTTCAAATAAACAGGATTTTCAGAATAACTGGGTTAAACAGTATTAAAGTAATACAGTCAACTCTGCAAATAACAAGATCGCATGTAACGAGGTACATGTACCAGTTGTTACAATTAAGGAATTTTATTCCCGGTGCACTTTCCATGCATTACTATGTAATTTTGAAAAATGAAGATCGGCTATAACAAGATAAATATCTTGTTTCCTTCTATTTCGTTATATGTGCAGTTGACTATATCAGGGAAATTATTTTCCAATCCTACACTGCATATTCAGACATTGTAAAGGATAAATAAAGCTATAGCGTTACTAGCATAAGTTGTTTGTACAACAAACCTTCTCCCTTTTTAAAGAGTTTATCTTGCTTGTCTTTCATCCATAGTTGTCCCTCTTTATCATATTCTCCTCCATGGGATAAAGAAGCCAGCTCCTTGTTGTTAAACCTCATGTCATCTGCAGGTCATTGCTTCTAAAACAACCTCACAGAATGTCTTCTTTCATTTGTAAACCACAGCACATTTAAGTGTCCTCTTTGTCTGCTAGGGCTGAAGAAGAAAGAAAAATGACATCGTTAACTAAGCTCTTTAAAAAACCTACATGTACCAGTGCTCCGGATAGGAAATGGAAACGGGCAGGGTGTCAATAAGGAGTAGGGCACACTTTTTCATGTTTGGAAAGCACAGTTATTTGGAGATCCATATCTTCTTTTTTCTGGTACATGGTGTATTAGCACAAATGATATTGGCAACTTTGGTTTATAATCCATTAAGTTTCAATTATTCAGTCCAAATGGGCAACACCTAGACTGAGTGTTAGGCCCTTGAGTGTAATGACCAGGCTTTTGGCTCAATGGTTAGAATGCTGGTCTACCATGCTGCAAAAACCAGATTCAAGCCCATGTCAGGGTCACAACACGGAGGTTCCAAATGTCACTGCAGAAGATGTTGAGAGGCCAAAAAAATTCTAACAGCTGAATGACCCTTAGTGCTGAGTAAAGGCTAGCATTTGCTTCTGCACAACTTTAATTTTGATAATAAATGTTTCTTACTTGGACATCCAATGATAATTATTTGGATTATTTCTAAAGTGGGTAGGATTTACTTTGCCAATAAACCCAGTTGGCAAGAGGCTTTTCTCCTTGTATTTAATTGTTTTAGAGCGATCATAAGTAATGTATCTTCCTAGTTGATGCTAAAAAAATACTGATAAAATAGCAGCTGTTCTGTGGTCCTTTAGTGGAATTTTTTGGTGGGACATGTACATGTAGCCCTAATCCTTTATGGGATTCTGCCAGGGGGCATTTTATCATGCTACTCTTGCCTACTCTGGCCACGGCAGCATAATGAAATGTCTCCAGTCAGAATCCCAAAAGGAATTAATGTAGCTCATATAAATAAAAGCAAGGATACATTTGGCTCAACTTTAGAATATATAATATATCATATGGACTGGGAGTTACAGCTGCAACGAAGAAGGTATTTTACTATTTCGAGTTTAACTGGATAATGTAAATTTGTTCATCTTAAGCTAAGTTCCATGCCCTGGACCAGTTAGGGCATGGAACTTAGCTAAAATGTTACTCCTCATTAGTGGAGTGGAGACCAATCCTGGCCCTGTCAAATTCCCTTGTGGCATTTGCTCCAAACCATGCCGGTGGAATCAAAAAGCTGTGGCATGTGATGAATGTGATCAGTGGACCCATGCTAAGTGTTTAGGGTTATCTGATTCAGTATATGAAGATCTTGAAAATGTCTCCTGGTACTGCTCATCCTGCCACAAACCTAACCATTCGGTCATCCCCTATGACCTCAGTCATAGCTGTGCGGTTGACTCTTCAATTTTGAACAAGAATACAAAGTCAGATTCAGCCAGCACCAACACTAGTGCTTGCAATACATCTTTCAACTCATCCATCAACTCAATTGGTAGCCCGGCAGCGACATCATCACCAAAACGGAAACAAACAAATGCAGGGCAAACCTCCCATAAGAATAGCATTTTGGGTATAAGGTCACTAGTAATTAACTTTCAGCCAATACGGAATAAAGTCAACGAACTAGAGTTACTTACCAACTCTACCAAGCCAGATATTATCATAGGCACTGAATCTTGGCTCCATGGGTCTATAACATCGTCTGAAGAATTCCCCGACACTTACACTGTTTATCGCAGAGATTGGGTGAAAGACAACCATGGGGGAGTTCTCATATCTGTTAAGAATAACCTCATTACAACACAGGTGATGAGAGGAAAAACCACAGAATCAATTGCAGTGAAAATTGACTTACCAAATAAGAAATCTATGATAGTGACAGCATTCTATAGACCAACAAGTAGTAGCGAGGAATATCTACAGTCTTTTATAAATGAAGTATCGCTTCTGAGGCGCTCATATACTACATCATTCTTTAATATAGGTGGTGATTTCAATCTACCTGATATAGACTGGGACACTACATCCATAAAAGGAACACGCTATCCATCCCAGTTAAATGAGAGTATCCTTATGATGAGCGAGGATTTAGATCTACAACAAATGGTGGTATTCAAGACCAGGGGTGAAAACAAGCTTGACGTCCTTTTTACATCACATCCATCTTTAGTGGATAGAGTTAAATGTATACCATCCATAGGGAAAGCCGACCATGACATCATCCTATGTGACTCTAACCCTAAACCTGTCAGATCCAGGAAAGCTAGAAGAATAATAAAACTATGGAAATCGGCCAACATAGATGCTATAAGGTCAGCACTAGTGGAGCTTCAAGGGGTCATCAGAGACATTGCGGAAGGCGACATCAATACATTAAGGACAGTGTTCAGACAAACAACAACAAGAATTATGGAAGAGCATATCCCATCCAAATTAACATCAACGAAAGACTCCCATCCTTGGATAAATAGAGAAATAAACAGATTAATAAGGCGTTAAAATAGGGCACACAAAAAAACAAAGAGCACCAACAACAAAAAAGACTGGAGAAGATATAGAAAACTTACAGCACAGAGTCAACGTACCATCAGACAAGAGCATGACAAATACATACAAGACATCATCACAGGTGACATGAAAAACAACTCCAAATGATTCTGGACATATATTAAACACCGTAAACAAGACAACAATGGCATTGCAGCACTGAAAAAGACGGATGGCCTACTCTACAGCAATACACAGTCACAAGCAAAAATAGTGAACGATCAATTCCATTCTGTATACACCAAGGAAGACAGCACCACCATACCATCTAAAGGTCCCAGTCCATACAACATTATGTCCAACATCTCAGTCAGATCAAACGGAATTAAAAAACTGCTTAAAGGGCTCAATGTACACAAAGCAACTGGACCAGACCAAATTCCAACCAGGCTACTACATGACTTTGCTGACGAACTAACCCCTACGCTCACCATCATCTTCAAGCAATCCTTGAACACCGGAATGTTACCAGACGATTGGAGAGAGGCAGCTATCGTACCGATCTAAAGAAAGGTGATAGACATCAGGCTTCCAATTACCGTCCTGTATCTCTTACATCTGTAGCATGTAAACTACTAGAGCATGTGATTTACAGCCAGATTATGGACCACTTTGACCAGCTTGACATACTAACAGACAAACAACATGGGTTCAGAAGCAGAAGATCATGTGAGACGCAGTTAATTGTCACCATTGACAGCATAGCCAAGTCAATCGGACAAGGAGAGCGAGTAGATATAATTCTACTTGACTTCTCTAAGGCCTTTGACAAGGTACCCCACCACTGGCTGCTTCACAAGCTGTATTACTATGGAGTACGTGGCAACACCTGGCACTGGATCCAAGATTTCCTGTCCAAGAGAACCCAACATGTCAACTTGGAGGGTACAACATCAAACCGGGCAGAAGTGATATCTGGAGTGCCCCAGGGAACTGTACTCGGACCACTGTTGTTCATGACCTACATTAATGACCTGCCTGAATACACCCAATCAGATGCTCGGCTATTCGCAGACGACTACCTGCTTTACCGGAAAATATCTAACCAAGCAGACGCCAAGCAACTTCAGGAAGATTTAACATCTCTGCAGCATTGGGAACAACAGTGGCAAATGGAATTCCATCCCCAGAAATGTACAGTGGTCCATATCACCAACAAGAGGACACCAGTCAAAACAGGGTATACTCTTCAAAATCATGTACTTGAGGAAGTCAGCAGTGCGAAGTACCTGGGAGTAACCATCCACCAGAAACTCCAATGGAAGGAACATATATCCAACATCAGGACAAAGGCCAACAAAACCCTTGGGTTCCTTAAAAGGAACCTAAATGGATGCAAGCCTAGAGTCAAAGCCATGGCCTATCAGACTATGGTCCGTCCAGCGTTGGAGTATGCCAGCACGGTCTGGGACCCATTCCAGCAAATGCAAGTCAAATCCATCGAGGGGATACAAAGAAGGGCAGCCCGCTTTGCCACCGGAAACTACAGGGCCTGCACACCAGGGTCAATGACTGCAATGCTACAGGAGCTTCAATAGGACACATTAGAATGGCGCCGAAAAACATCCAGGCTGGTTATGATGTTCAAAATCTATCATGCCCTAGTGGACATTGAAGCTTCGTCATACCTTACACCAGGCGACAGGAGAACAAGAGGGGTCTTGAAATTCAAGCAACCGTCAGCAACAAGGGATGAATATAACTACTCCTATTTCCCACGCACCATCAGAGACTGGAATGATATACCATCAATGGGAGTTCCGCATGTTGCTAAATACCACCACAGCAGCATGCACCAGGCATCTGTAGGAGATGACCCTGTTTTAATCCTCTTTTTAATTGTAAATACTGCCAGAACTGGCAGAAGGTTTTTAACTGTCCTTGACATGCGCCAGTGCATATTTACACTCCCTGGGGAGTTCTGCACTTACAGTAGTTACAGTGCAACGAAGAAGGTATTTTACTATTTTGACTGTAGGAAAAGTCAAAATAGTAAAATACCTTCTTCGTTGCACTGTAACTACACTTACAGAGGAAGAAGAAGGGGTTAAGTTTTCCGCTAAGGGACATAACTCTACCCCTCATTTAAAGAGTAGGAGTCAAAACATATTTTAAATGATATATGTAAATAATTAATAGGCCCCTACCTCCTTACTCGGTTACTCACTTACTGAATTCACAGTAGTGTCACCGTCAGTATCATAAACACAAAATCTACCAACCGCTCCGAGTTGTAAGAGTGTATGCATGTGGGGATTTGCTAATTCACTTAAATTCGTTAACTGTTAACGTACCACTCGTGGACAGTTTCAGAATACAAGTGGATTTGTTAACTGATAAGCAAGAAAACAATAGAGGAACACTTGTCTGCTATCTGTCATTATCATCCGGAAGTGTAAATCGGCATTGATCGCATTACGGGACATCCCCTGAATGTTTTAGGTCATGTAAAAGAAATAGTACAAGCGTCCGTAAAACGTTGAAGTTACATATACTCAAAATAGAACAAGATTTAAAATAAACCCGAAAATTCATTCGGTTATAATCTAACGCTTTCGTTCGACGCCCTGTTTTACTCAAAATTGTTAATAAATACGTTCAGAATTACAAACGAATCGAGGCAGCCATGTTATATTAATAGATCTACCTATTTTTCTCTCAAGATCATAATCAAAAGCGGATCATCCATGGTGGATCAAGAGATTGAAAAGGGGAAACTGCGTTCACATGGGTAGGTAAATGTAGGCCCATACATGTAGGCTACATGTAATTGTAACGTTTGAAAGAAAATTACGCGTTTAGAACTTGATGATTTAAAAGACTTCTTTAGAATATAACAGATATCGAGTTAACATCTGTCTAAAATAACGTACAAACTTCCTGTGAATCGACAAGACAAACACTGACCTCAGAACATCCAGAAATGGGATCAGGTGCCACGAAGAAGAAAACCTCGGCCAGGCATAATCTATACACCTGTCACACCCGTCGTAAATTTGTAACTTAACTGCCTAAATACAAGAAATAAGAGAGAGAAAAAAGCCAACATTCTCAGCATATAGGTTCGTGCCCATTACATGTAGCTCCCGATCTAAAGAACTAGAACACGCTACATGCATGTCATTCATCTTGTTTAATTATGTAAGTTGAAAACCCCACTTGTTAGAAGTGGTTTAAATTTATCGAAGATTTAAAAAAAATATCTGTAAAGATCTCTAAATTTGAAGTCACGAAGCTTATCTCAAAACAACTTTATCAAAAGGTTCAACTTTTCAATTGTATGCGATCATTCCTTGTGAAATATTAAATACCAGACTTTTGACACCGTAGCCAGTTGCTTCTTCAATATTCAAACTAGAAGCGCTGTGCTATGTCTACATGTAGTCAATGGCGGATTCACATTCACATGCCCCCCCNNTGTCAGAAAATTAATAACAAATTTCCAAAAATGTTCACGCTTCGCTCCGCTCGGCGAGGCAATCTACTTACATTCAAACAGTTTATATTCATGATGTGCCTCAAGTGAGCAATGCATTAACAAAATTTAAAAAGTATCATTTTATGTCATCACCTCCATTCTCAATTTTGAAAATATTCTAAATTTGACAAGGCCAAAACTGAGATGTGGTTATTATATCATCAATATATTATTATTTACGACTATACAATTCTAGGTCATTAAAACTGCAGATATTGTAGTTTAAAATTACAACTTTTTGTTGTAAATCGAGAGGGTGTACCCAGTCCTTCCAGCTCCGGCGCCACCCCAATCTAAAAGAGCTTCCGACGCGCCCCATCGGTCCAGGCCCCCTGCTCCTGACGGTGTGATAGTCGCAGTATGAACCCACGGTGCTCCCCGATGGGGCGGCACCGGGGCCCCTGCTCCTGACGGTGTGGTAACCGCAGTATGAACCCACGGTGCTCCCCGATTGGGCGGCACCGGGGTCCCCCTGCTCCTGACGATTTGGTAGTCGCAGTATGAACCCACGGTGCTCCCTGATGGGTAGGCCTATATCAAATTGGGGATAAAGTACACTAATTTTAATAATTTTAATGATGCTAATTTAAATTTAGCATCACTTACAATAATTCTTTAAAAATGGCAATGCAATGATGACTACTAAACTTGTTTTTAAAACGATCTATACACAATGTACATCTATTTTAAAATTGAATACATATTATTGAATAAAATCTTAAAATAAGTTTTCAAATGCATGCATTTCTTTCACAGATTTGCATGCAGAAAATGCATAAATTCACGAGCATGCCAAAATATTCTTCCGATTGAAATATTGATGTTAGCCACCCAACCCCAGTTAAATTGCTCTCCTACGACTGTATGGCATAGCCAATGTACATAATATTATATGTTTAAAGAATGCTTGTACGCTCATACATGTAGATGCATATATGACTTTCAGAGAGAGAGAGAGAGAGAGAGAGAGAGAGAGAGAGAGAGAGCCTAAATAATTTTGAGTTAGGTACAAAATCACTGACTTCAAACCTTGAAGATATGAAAAATAGCTGAATTAGAATCTAGCACGAGCTTGACTCAACAATAACAAGACGAGGGGAGGATGTAAAAAAAAAAACAAGATTTGCAATGAGTTACAGTAGACTTTGAATATTAGTGCTTCTTTCAATACACAAAATTAATTATACTTCTTCGAAAATATATATGTATTTATCGTTTGGCATTTGCCTCCGAATTTTCCTAGCCTTTTAATAGTTTTCAAAATCATTTGATGTCCGTGTTTTTGTTTGGAAACTGTCTCCAAGCTGGAGAACTGTGTCCCTACTTTAGGTGACCTGTTTCTCTTTATATTTTATGAGGCAGAGTTTATTTAACATATTCTACATGAGATGAAAAAATCTCTTGTCATTGCCGTCAACCCGACATTGTGGTATACCGACGACGTTTTATTTACATTGTATTAACAATAATCATTTTCATTCATACACATGTCGATTCAAAATTACCCGGTGAACAGGAAATAAAAAACATACATACAGTTTTTCACGTCTGTTTTGTACTTAATACTTTATTGTAAAACTAAAAGTACTCGAAGAATAATTCTACAATGTGTTTAACATGTGTGGAAATTCATAAATGAAAACATTTTCTCTATCTTTTAGAGGAGAATCATATGTAAAACTCATAGCGTAAGCCAATGACAAACCGTTTTTACATAGCTCCTTGGAAATTGAACAAAACTAGCAACAAAGTTAAAGCTCTGCTCCTACTTAATTATGAGAACGAAAAGTGTTTTGTCTTTCCGGGATTTTTGTTTTCGTGGATACGCCGTTTTACCGTCTAATCAGTTTTGTAATGGTTTGTTTTATGCGCCAGCACGAATTAATAATACTTATTCTACTTCACGTGTTTATCTTGTCTTGCCAAAATTCTTTGGCTATCGTTTGCAAACTCACTTGTTCGATTTAAACAATCATTCATTGTGTTATTGTTTATTTGTCTTTTCCTTATCGTGGTAATAAACATTATGCTGTGTTTATGTAATTAAGTGGTAACAAGAAATAATGTACTTTTCGTAAGGCATTTAACATAAACAGAACATATTGATAATCACTCTTTTTTCGAGTTACCGTTCATTACTTATTTTTCGCGAGTACTTAATTGCGCGAATTTGCCGTTTTCTATCAAATCGCGAGAACTCAACGTCAGGGAATTAAATTTTGCGCTCTGATCATCGTTTATTAAAAGCCGGACCATACTGGTCCCCGACCAATTCTTGCCAAGTACCAATTCTCGCCACCTGATTTTAACTGCTGCACTGTGGATCTTGCAAACGTGCATATTTTCAATGAATAATAATAGCTTGAAGGAAGAACATCGTTCTAATTTCTGAGCAAGTAAAACTAATAATTTCAAAAGTAAAATATAAAATTGGGGTAAAATAAAATGAGGTGGCGAGAATTGGTACTTGGCGAGAATAGGTCCTTTGCCAGTATTTTCTTCGGTGATTTATTCATAATCTTTAAAAAATGATTCGCGTTTTATGGTTCCATAGAGAACAAAACTGCCAGACCAAATTATGACAAGAATTTAAAATGCGAGAGGGCGTCCCATCGCGAAATTACGCGAATATTATCTCCTCGCTTTTAGGAATCTACAGTACTCTTTGGTGTTTTGTTTCGTAAATCCCGGAATTTTCAAAGAACCCTCTGTTTGAATTTTAGGGAATTTCCCCTTTCTCACCTGTTTGTCTAATCTCATTAACAGTTAAATCACCATCACAATACCAGTAATTATTTTCTTCTCTCCTCCTTTTTCATTGCCATTGAAGGTATTACCGCTACCTTACGTCTGGTAAGTTTGGAGCCAACATAATTATTTAACTGATACATTGCATCTACGCATTTTCAAATCAAATATTGATACTAAACTAGGTAAGAACTGGTCGAAAACAATTCAAAACAAGTAACAGGTAATATTCAGGAATCGTTATCCGTCATCCAGAATCGTGTAGCTTCAATGACCATACCGCCCCTTAAAAAGTGACATCAGTACTAAACAGATTGTACCAAATAAAAAAGAATACCACAGAGAGAATCAATTCACCAATCGAATTACAACTTGGTAAAATATTCATGATGTACATTGACACAATAAGGTGACCTTCTTGACCTTCACAGAGAGAATACATTACCATGGACAAAGAAGACACTAACGTGGTACTTTGTAGACTGTTTTCCGATACCATTATTGTACAATAATTATTTCCCTTCGGCGGCCATGTTGTATGGCAGCATATGCGTTTTTCTGCATAAATCAACCAAATTAAATGAGGTATTCTCGGGTATTAATAGTTTAAAAACTTTTATTTGGGGTAAATATTTATTTCAGGTATTCAATAGTCTAAACAACTAATTTAATGAAAATTATGATGTCTCTTTCACTACTACAACGTAATCGAATTTGGTTTCATAAAGAAGAAAAATTTCCATGTTGTCATACAATATGGCCACCAAAGGGGAACAATTCTTGAAAAATAATGCGTATGGAAAACAGTCAATAGGTTCTTTAGCGCCCCACACGCGTATTTTTCACTTAGATGACGAAGTCAACAATGCTGCGGAAGTGCGACAAATTTGACCTATCCTCGGCACTTATGGTCATTAAACAGTCAAATTTCTTTAACGCACCGAAATCTATTGTGACACGGGAACTGGGGTTTAGGCCTACTTTTTCATCGGAAGGACGGAGAAAGGCGACCACGCCGTGGATACAAACCAATATGACCTAACAATCAGAGGGCAAACGCGCTAATCGCTGAGCCAGGGCGGACCATAACCTTTGGTTTCAATAATAACCAGCTGATGCTATTTGCTGGATTATCATCAGTACTGTTTCCTCATCATCTGACTCCCGTTTCAGGGTTCACTTTCGTTCTTATGCAGATCATTTTACTTTTTATTCTGTTTGATTTTCCAGGTGTTGCAGGCCTATATACTTCCGCTTGAAAATTTTTGAATACTTAATGTACACTTTTTCTATCCAGCTTACTAGTCTGTAGATAACATAGACCTTTGATCATGTATTCTTCTCTTATCAATTACATACAAAATTTAGACGGTTATACAAAAATAGATCTGTGTACACCAAAATCCGTCTATCTTTCTAGAGTAGTGTTGCTCAGATCTCGTCAAGATCTTGAATAGATAAATTGAAGACGTATGGATAGAATGAACTCGTTGCTATGCATCAGTCTCCGCTTTGCTACATGTACGTAATTAAAATGACACTTTTACTTGCAACAGGGAAAAACGAGCATTGGTCACTGGTCAGCATATGATTTTAATATCAAAAACCACTAACTACAAGCAAAAATTGTCAGAAGTACCGAGGGTTGTTCGAAAATCAAAATCATAAAATCATAAGTTGACGATTATGATAACGGTCTCAATGTGAACAAAATCAAATTCCCAATAGGATGGGACCAGGGGTACGGAAGGAGTCAGCATCCACTGCTGGCATGCCTGTTGGCGTCCCAAATGTGTCACAGAAATCCTTCAACCTCAGAAAAATGTCGATTTCGATTGAAGATGATATGTGCTCGTTATCTGATTAGCAGAAGGTAGTCACTGCACATGGTCGTGTTCTAGGATATCTAACAACATCCTCGAAAGGGGAACCCGTGTTGTTTAAAAAATACAATTAAAAAAAAACAAGAAGCTAAATACCGGGAACCCGGTAAAAGGTGTTGCAAGATTGTCATGATCAAGTTTGTTACATACATACATACATACAGACAAGCAATGTACAGTATTGTGCCATAGGTTTATAAACAAACGTCATTTTCACTACATATTTATAATAAATCTATTTTTTTTAAAAAATAACTGGTCTAATTTTATTGCTATTTATACGATTTTGATTAAATGTTTCTCAAAAACTCATAAATTACTCAAAAATATTTTAATACAAACAAATTTATTTTCTGTCAAGTGGCTAAAATGCAATAAGTAGAACACAAGACTAAATTTTCAAGTTGTCAAAAAATCCTCAAAATAAGTAACATTACATAGAGAATGTACATTTTTTAATTTTAACAAGTGAGTTCATCTCATGTAATCCCAAAATCTGCTGTAAGATAAATATCAAGTTTTATATCTAAAGAAGCTACATATAAATCGAAATTTTGTGTTAGAAATAGCATAAAAATTGGTCCAGGCTTTGAACACCCAAGGAATTTTGTAAAAATACAATTTCACTATAAATAAATAGTCAAATACCGTGTGTTCATAAATATATTACCCAATGCTGTATATCAGTGCAAATATCTTTCACTCACACGTTGACGTCACCGAATGCCGACGACATGCATCAAGTTTTGTCCAATGTCCAACATTTTGGGCCATCTAACAGTAAGGGGTCTTCAACGTGCCGACACTTACTCTGATACTTGACTTCGATTTTTACTCTTATCCGTAGGTAGTACAAAGATTATAAAGACTAAGATGAACAAATAAAAACAAATCAACGCACAATGTATTTTTTTTTTTCGA
>JACSZP010009550.1:0-13412 GCA_016161895.1 Pinna nobilis | reverse complement strand
ATACAAGGCGAATTCAAAACACTAAATTCATTGAATAGAGCTATGACGGAACTGGGCAAATTTAAAACAGCGCGAAACTGTTTGCAAGCAGGTTAGGGCGAAAATAACACGGGGCGAAAATAACCCTGTATGCAGTATTACTTTTTGATTTTAGAACATCATTGAATATTTCTGATTAGTTTTCTTCAGATAGAATAATAAAATCAAATCCTACAACTTGAGGCTCCTTTGAAAAAATAGTTATGAAAGGAAATCAATATGGGAATGCTAGTAGAAGACCATAATAAAACGCAAGCTTCTCTCAATTTCAAGTCAAGCAGGACTTATGGCCCAGCTGGATAGTATTGTGACCCTCGTCAGGTTGCATCTGAATTAAATGCCATATCTCAGAAGTAGCACTGGATAAAGATGACTGAATCAAAATGTCCTCCATCTTAGCAATTAATGCGAATTATTGGATTTGTCCCCACTTTACATTCAGAACAAAAATTAAAATAGGAAATAGCAGACGAGGCGAAAAATGTAGCTAGTAAATCAATATTTCTGCGATGTATCTTCAAAGTGTGCAGTTGAGTATTTAGTTTTTCGTCCAACTCATTTATCTAATGTTTTGTATCTGCATATGATGCATGTTATATGATGGAGGATGAAGCGAAATATGCAGAATACGTTCAGACAGGTGAATCTGTGCTTCAATCATCAATTACTTTAATTTGCATTCGGTTTTATGCGAAAACTATCTGTACTATTTTTCAGTATCGCAACGGTTACCTGTACGTTTCAGTAGGGGCCTCCGTGGCCGAATGGTGAAAACATTGTGCTTTAAACCAATCAGTCTCTCACGTCTTGTCGGCACGGTATCGAGCCTCGTTGGAGCCTAAACTGATTATGTGAGATTGTTGCTAGTTTAATTACGGACGGGTCTTCCCAGGCTCTATCCTCCACCAGTAAACACTGGCCGCCAGCATATGACTAAATGATCGTTTAGTGTTGCGTAAAGGAAAAAATCCGTTTTTAGGTAGTAGCCAGCCAATACAACCTGTCGTTGGGACCTCCGTGGTTAGCGTGTTCGACTTCGAATCGAAGGGTCCGGGGTTCGCGTCCCTGTCTTTCGGATGAGACAGTAAAAACTGAGGTCCCGTGTCACAGTAGGTGTTGGCACGTTAAAGAACCCTCCCTGCTCTACGGCGTGCCGTGCCGTGTCGAGCATAGACAAAATCTGTCGCCCTTCATTGGCACACTGTGACGTCTCCATATGAGTGAAATATTCTTGAGTGCGGCGTTAAACAACAATACAACAACAACAATAACAATAACAACAACAACAACAACCTATCATTGGGTTGAATGTTGTACTATGTGTTTCTAACCAATTCATACCAATTGTTAGGCTGTTTTCACACTTTGATATTGACTACTATTTTCGCCGCTTACTTAATGTGATATAGAATTCATCGAGGATATGACCAGTCCACAGGGGGATGCTTTCTTCTCATAAGAACCTGGTCCTGCTTTTGCTTTCTCCACGTGTCCTTTTTATTTTGTTTTCCTTATAGGAGGTGTGAGATTGAGCCTTGTTCATTACCTTTACATATTGAGTATAGGTTTAAACAATTTCCATTCCAATTTAGCGTAGAATTTGTGCTAATTTATAACAACGAATCGTAACACCCTTCCTAGCTTTCCATCTTAGAATATAACCGCAACATCAGATTTGCAGAATTCGCGATATTTGGACTCAAGATATAGATGAGTTGATTTATCATCAAAAGCACATCACGGAAAAATACGGGAAATTAAATTTTCGCTTCCTGATACCTGAACAAAAATGTAAGACATTTCTACTATCTTCAAAATACGGGAAAAAGAAAAAAAAACACCAAAGGGATTTTTGCGTTTAACTTTCTTTGCCTTTATCATTCTATTTATTGACAAGACTTGATTATGTCCCCCCTTCTTCGAATGGAGACATTTTGTTTTTGTACTTGCTTCCTCTTCTTGTTGTTGTTATTTATTTTGGCAACAATCCATAATTGAAATCTTTTATAAACATTTCTCAAATCAAATTGATACTGTTTTGTAGTTCGATCATCTGATATTGGAACAATTAACACAAAAGAAACATCTTTACGGGTAAGTAAATCTAATGACACTTTTTTGATACTAAGAAGGTTCAGAGCCTACAGTTAAGGTTGGTTCCCTGTCTTTCGGATGAGATGGTAAAAACAGAGGCCCCGTATCACAGAAGATGCGAACACATTAAAGAACACTCGTTATTCAATAGCTGAAATCGGTCTTAAGGTGAATACTCTTTCACTGCGACGGGAACTCGTATGTACCTGTTGAACAACAAAATATATGTTTCGTAATTGTAGCCCTAATAGTCAAATTTGTGTTTCGCATCAGAAAGGGGATACCGTAGTCATGAACGCAAAACATTGAAACTTTGACTGAAAAGATATACATCAGGTAATTTTGAGGTGTTGATATTTCAGGAAATTATTTTGCTTACATGTTAGGTATAACTCAGCCAACAGCAGTGATAAACACGAAAACGCATCGGATGGGTTGGGAACAAGAGCTGTCTCGCCATCCGGTGTTCTACGCTGACTATATGCCTTCATGCAGGAGAGTTCTACAAAGGGAAAGTATCTCAAAAACCAACGTATCAAGCAAAATTTTGTTTATATACCAGGTGCTCAAAATCGTCTTTTCTTTTATTTTGCTACCAAAATTCACATCTACATTTCTTAAGAGGCTTATAAATTAAAACATTCGTTGAGAAGTATGCATATCTCTTATTTGTTGAAACAGTACGTCTAAGATAGACCACTTTCGATTTAGCGTTCATGTTTTCCTGTAATTTCAGGAATGGAGAAAATATTACATTTCTCCAACATTCACAATACCCTGGAATGCAGAATATATATTGAATTCAAATGTTGCTACTCATCTATTCGGCAAAAAGAGAAAACAAAGAGGTAAGCCATCAATTAACACCACATGTTGTTGATTAACGTCCCACTTAAGAATATTTCACTTGTATTGAAGCGTCAACGCGTGCTGTTTAAGGGCGACAAATTTGATCTGTGCTCGGCAGTAACGACCAATGAGCACTGAGTATTCTATACCCTGCTGACACCTATTGTTACATCGGACCTCCATGTTTACTGTATCAGTCAAAAGGCATGGGACGACCAGCCGCAGTGTGGCGCGAATTCGAACCCATGACCTTGCGATCAGAAGGCAAACACGTTTAATAATGATCCACAGCCATCCCATTTGTTTGAAATAATTTATAATCATGCTTACTCAGGTTGATAAACGATAAGGTATTCGTACTCAAGGGGCCTCCGTGGCCGAGTGGTTAGCGTGTTCGACTTCGAGTCGAGGGGTCCGGGGTTCGATTCCCGCAGTCGCCACTTCGCAGTTGGCCGTCCCTGTCTTTCGGATGACACAGTAAAAACCGAGGTTCCGTGTCACAGTGGGTGTTGGCACGTTAAAAAACCCTCCCTGCTCTACGGCCAGCAGTGCCGAGCACAGGCAAAACTTGTCGCCCTTCACCGGCACATAGTGACGTCTCCATATGAGTGAAATATTGTGGGACGTTAAACAACAACGCAACAACAATTCGTACCCAACGTCTGTTCAAAATAAAAAGGCTTTTCATTTCAGGGGGCCGCCGTGGCCGAGTGGTAAGAGTATTTGACTTTGAATCGAAGGGACTGGGTATCGAATCCGCGCAGCGCCACGCTGCGTTTGGCCGTCCCTGTCTTTCGGACGTCACCGTAGGTGTTGGCACGTTAAAGAAACCTCCCTGCTCTACGGCGTGCAGTGCCGAGCATAGGCAAAATTTGTCGCCCTTCTCAGGCACACGGTGACGTCTCCATATGAGTGAAATAATCTTGAGTGGGACGTTTAACAAAAATACAACTTTTCATTTCATGCCGAACGTTGTCCGAGTGGCTTGACCTTGATGCATGGCCTTCTTATGACAATTACACCGAATCGTCCTATTGCTGTAAGAGGCATATACGTATTTGACAAACACTTTTTAATATTTCTATTCCCATTTATAAATAGCAAAACAATAATTTTGAATTGATATATTTCAGCTTTCCTAACGATAGGAATCCGTTCGGCCGTGGCCTGGCAAAACGACATTGGATTATTAAACGCAACACTGCTTTCAGTTTTGAAATATTATGACGTCCATCCACAAAATATTTTCCCGGTAGACTGTATTATTGTTGTGTACTTTAATGACCTTGACACATCCAAAAATATTGCGGATGCTCGTTCTTTATACCGAGTCTTTAAGACTTTTTGTGACGAAGGCCGGTTGCAGATGATTCATTTGCCAACCAGTATGGCGAACGACTTGGGTTTCAATCAGGGCGCCATTAACTTCAACAGCACATCGAAGAATCTCTCTGCCTTGGGTGCCAAAGAAAATGTCGACAAAGCAGTTTTATTCCTTGCTTCAAAAGACTTGTCTGATTACTACATTGAGTTAATGATAGGATCGATCTGTGAGAAAGACTTTCCGGTAAAAATTTGGACATCTGTTCATGAATACAACAGGACGTGGTCCATGATAAAATTTGGCATGGAGGATTCATGGGGGGTTCTATTCCGATCCAAAGACCTTAAGAATTTAGCCAGGATGATGCTTAAGTCAGTAGACACTATTCCATCGAAATATTATTTACAAAATTTCGGTGACACGATATCGTACAAAGGGGACCCTTTGTTTGTAAAAAATGTTACTTTAAAAGACATCATGAACAAAACAGCACATGATCTTATATCAGAGCTGGTGAGGGGTTCGAACCCTCCTGCCTATCTTTACACAGACATGCCGACGTTCGAAGATTACGAAATACAGTACGCCTATGACAGGGATGTTGTGACCTACTTTTGGACTGACGTCATAGATATTGACAGTTACTTCACCGTTAAATTTGGGTCACCTCAAGATATTGCTCGCGTGATTGTGACGACGGGAAATTACTTAAACAGGGACAGGTTACGATTTGGTTACCTAAAGTTTGGTCATAACTTTGATGAGGATACCAAAGAATGCTTTGACGTCCGTTATCATTGGAAGTTTACGCAAGGCTTTGTAGATACGCTGTACCAAGGTGATAATAATAAACTTAACGGAGTAGTTTGCATATTTATACAAATAAAATCAAGACAACGAGATTGGCTCATAATTAGAGATATCTTTGTTGTTCCGAAGTCATATTCTACGATTTCTTTTAAATAAAGTCGGTGCGTGGAAGCATGGATATTTGTCTTTCACGTTCCTGGGATTAATGTCGCAACAGAAATCACATCGAAGCCACTGTTTGGTGATATTGATTTCAAAAGAGCGTGTCGGCTTAAGCCTCGTGTGACCTGTCGACAGGGGATACTCGGGCACCTGGGCCACCTACTTGTGTGTCCTGTGGTCCGTGTTTGCCCAGCTCTTTATTTTTTTTCCTTATAAGATTTTATGTTGATTGGTCTTCTTTACCTTTACTTCTTCTCTAAGCTTCATTATATTTTGAAAACAAAACCAAAAAAATCATTGAAGGTTTAAAACATGTATTTTGGACATAAGTCTACCCTAACGTCTATGCAGTCAAATTCACAAATGCAATGGACAGTCTAACATGTTTTTAACGACTGTCCAAGGGAAGACGCGAAATTGGTCACATATGACAGGTGGTCTCTTAATTCGGGTGATTTATACAGTAATATCGATTTTGGGAACCATGCATTTAGGTCATATAAGACAGATTAATCGACAGATTTTGCATGCCAACAGTCGATCGAAGAGGCAAATTAGACTGTATAGAGGTTTCACCTCATGGGCGCTGTCTTGTGAAATCTATTTCAGAAGTTTTGTATTCAAAGCTTCCTTTTCAGTTTCCTGGTATGGTGAGTTCCACGGGAAGATTGATAAAAAATATAGCGGGCATTATTAAACGATGAGCTGTTTCCTTCTGTGGTATCTGAGAAAACAAACTGTGATATATTTTTATATTAAAGATTGTTAAAACAGCAGTCCTCTTCTCTTTTCTTTGAACTGACTTTTCGCCCACTTCCCCCCTCTGTGTCTCAAAGAAATATTTTGCATCTTTTCTTCAATAAAAATCAAGTGAAAGTGTTATTTACGATCCGAAGTGGAATGAATTCATAGATACCGGTTAATTAATTTCTTTTGATACTTTGGAGCATGAAGTTGACATTTAAACGAACCTGTAGGGCCTCCTTGAAACAATAGGGCATTTCTTTGATCCGGAACGGTTCTGCATTTGTAATGCTCTTGATCACGTGCCCGCCAAAAACTCAAAGCACTTTCTTAGCGGCAAATACGAAATGAATCATGGTACGTGTTTGCTAGGCTACCAATCAGATTCAAGGAAGAGAAAATAAACCATATAAGTATTTTTATTGTTAATATATCACATAACACTTTCGTACGCATATAGCTATTTTCCTGAACCACAGAGTACCTACGATTTCACGATATTTTTTGGAATATCTCTCTCCTGATTCTAAATTGATATAGGAGGCGGCCTCTATAAATCTAAATATGTCTGCTTTATTGAAAGAAGCACTTTGGACGCCTCCTTGAATTACAAACCAGTAATTCGACTACCGTTTTTGAATCGATAGCTTGATTCGCCATTTTGTCCAAATGTGCCTAGAATTTTGTCACGTGCTGATGAAAGTCACATGATCGATAAAGATCTTTCACGGTATCTCGGAAGTGGCCTATTGCGACGGGTATGGCATGCCAACAGGGACGCTGGCTCCTTCTGAACACCTAGAATCCTTATAGGGATTTGCAAATGTTTTCCATGTTGAAATCATTATTATATCTCATACTTATTACGACTTGGATTGTCAATATCCCGTGGTATTTCTTCATTTGACTTTTACTATGTGGGGCTATGTTAAGAAACTTTGACGTACCAGTAAAATGTACATATTGTAAGCCGCTACTCTACATATAAACATCAAGTTTGAATGTACACTAGCTTGCTCTACATTTAGTCGGCGTATTGGCCCTGATATCTACGTTTGGCTCTCCCTACTATTCTGATGGGTCAGAAAAAAACTGAGGTTTGGTGTCACAGTAGGTGTCGGCAAATTAAAAAACCCTTACTGCTCAACTGTCACAAGTTTTTATGATAGACCAAATTAATAACCCTTGACGAGCATGCGATGACGTCCCCATACAAGTTAGAGTTACTTGCGTGGGACGTTCAACAACAAAACAACCTACCAATTCCGCATTTAGACATACAATTCAACATCAATACTAGTTAAATCATTTACATGTAATTGATAGGTAAAGTATACACAAATACAATTTACACGGTCAGAGTAGTATGCGATATACACATCTGCAAGCAACAAGCATATTTAAACTGATCAGTAAACACTATCATGGCTTGGTAGGGTAAGAGTTCAAAACAAAACGTTCGACTTCGTGCAGCGTTAAACATAACGGACATCACATGACGGGAAGATACAAAATAAATTTGAAATACATTTACATGGATTTTAATCAGCTGAGTTCAAACTAATCCATTTTTGTCATCTTGTTCAGATATTGTCGTTGACGTTTTGTTTTTTTTACAAAAAAACTAAGGACCGTTTATCAGTTAGAATTTGATTGAATTTTAAATGAGTAGCTCGTTAATTTCAGAATGTGAATTAATACATTAGTTACAAGTTGGTGCAGATATCGACGAAAAACAGTAAAACTGACAACTGTTTATTTGAAATTCGAAATTGGAATAAAATTCTGATGATGAGTGGTTGGAAATAAATATTTGTAAATCAGAAACGGCATAATTCATTACGCTGTTAGTTCTGATTACACAGTAAAAACAAGCATGCTATTTGAAATATATTACAATCCTCGTAGAAATGCTTATTAATTCATGGCAGTATCATTATTGATTTTTCAGAAATAAATTTCATATTTTGATATTGATTACTTGATAAATTTGAAAGATTAAACGGTGATATCAAAGTACAATGCATCACTAAATGGTATGGTATTGTTGTTCAACGTCCCTCTCAAGAATATTTCACTCATATGGAGACGTCACCATGTGCAGGTGAAGGGCTACATATTTTGCCTATGCTCGGCACTGCTGGCCGTAGAGCAAGGAGGGTTCTTTAACGTGCAAACGCCTTCTGTGATACGGGACCTCGGTTTCATCAGAAAGACAGGACGGCCAACCGCGGAGTGGCGCTACTCGGCTCGTACCTGGATCTATCGATTCGCAGTCGAACCCGCTAGCCACTCGGCCACGGAGGCCCGGTATCACTAAATAATTTTGCAAAGAAGATATGGTCATTAAGTATGATATCAATCGCTCTAGAGCTTTACTCTCCTTTAAACATTATTTCAGCAATAATGCTGACGTATTCAGCTGATGTAGGGTTAAAAACATAAGTTGATGATACAAAAGTGGCATTCAATGTTCAAAAAACGACAGACAGACAATACCATGGCCAAAACAATTGGAGACAGTACTGCAAACAGTAATCCACACAACGCAAAAAAAACTAAAAAAATTAACACGAACGCCATTAAAATGGGGGTTGAGTGCATGTGTTCCGGTATTACGGAATGTCTACATGTATATATCGACATTGTTGCTGTTGTTGAATTGTTATTTAACGTCCCACTCAGAAACCTTTCACTTATATGGAGACGTCACCATGTGCCGGTGAAGGGCGAACAATTTTGCCTATGCTAGGGTTCTTTAACGTTGTATTGTTGTTTAACGTCCCACTCTAGAATATCACTCATATGGAGACGACAAAATCTATTGTGACACTGGACCTCGGTTTATAGCCTACTGTCTCATCCGAAAGACAGGGACGGCCAACCGTACCGTGGCTTGCGATCGAACCCCGGACCCTTTACTTTGATTCGAAGTCGAACACGCTAATCACTAGGCCACGGCGGCACCATCGATACCGTAACCCAGTAGTTGGTAGCCGCACATTCGGACGTCGCGTAAGAAAGAAGGCATAATTTTCAAACGAGCTACACACTTTAACTAAAGTCTTAGAGTATCCATGGACCTTTTAAGATCAGTATGGCATAAGAGCAGCGGACACTGACTCCTCCAGAACACCTGCTCACATTCCAATAGGAGTTTTGTATTGAATACCACGTTGAGACCGTCATTGTTCCTAACTATTGATATTCTTTATGTGATGGAATATCAAATACCTCGGTACTTCTGTAATAATATTTCAACGTTAGTATAGGAGTACCACGTGGTAACAGGCGAAACATGAAGGTTTTAATGGAAAAGAGAGGAACGCGTCAACTTTGAGATTAGATACATTTGTTTACGTGTAGTTAGGCTTTTATCTCCGCCAGACAGCAATGGTATACAAGCATTATCATTCGTTGCTAACAAGAACTGCTTAACATTCCACCCTACTTTGCTAGCTAAACACGCCTTCACATAGAAGAGTTATACAAAGGGAACGAATCTCAAAACTGCCGTATACACCCCCTGTCGAAAGGCATGCACAGAATGTGATGGAACTAGGATTACTTCTCAGCAATGAAATTCTACACTATGAAGAATATTGGCCACTACTAGGCCTAACTGAATCATGACAAACCCATTCATTTTAAGAGAAAATGATGAAGTAAGAGAACACCAAAGTACTTAGAAATTTACAAAATGACATTCATTTACGCTGAGAATACGATCGACCTATTATAACTAGTTATTCTGCGTAGCAGAGATATATAAATATATAATGCTAATCGTACAAGAAACAATGTATCAACTAAGGTGATACATGTAAAATCAAAAACACTACATAGGTTCTTCTTACATGCGGATTAAAACTCAGGCCGACAGATAACTGGAAAGACTTCCACTCAATTGATGACTGACATGGTACAAATTCAACCCTCTGTTTTTATTAATAAGTATAATCTGAATTGGACTGAAAGAAATATAAAAAGCTCGCGCTTTGAAACGTAGAAAATTAAGTAACTCGAGTTGGATAAACATGATAATCTATCCAAACTTGTGTAATCTCTATTTAACCGATAACTCACGATTAATATAACCATTCAAAAGGAATTATTATTCCTCTATGACACCTGATCCCACCCTCTATTCTCAGCTCCATGTCTGTAAAGTATTCTTATTTTTTCTGATTTTTAAGATGTCCCTGGAATTGCCCTGATGACCAATGCCTATATATTTACAATCTTGTGTATAAAATAAAATGCATAGAACTACCTTTTCAACGATATATATTAGAACAGCAAATCATGTTAATTGACCAGTTATAAGGAATGCAAATTCCTCTATGATATCTGTTCCCACCCTCTATTCTCAGCTCCATGTCTGTAAAGTATTTTTATTTTTTCTGATTTTGAAGATGTCCCCAGAGTTGCGCTGACGACCACTGCCATTATATTTACAAGTTTATGCATAAAATATGAATGATAACGCATAGAATTACCTTTTTACCGATATATATTAGAAAAGACAAATCATGTCAATTTGAAATCAACACACCTGTATTCAACGGTGAGAAGGTGACGTTTTTAAGTCGGCCTGTTCCGTAAAGATCACTAGCGATGAACTGAAAGAAGAAAAATATTGTGCTGTAATATCGTAAACGAAGAAATACGAGATACTTTCAAAATAAACGAATTATTTCTAAATACAAATGAAATAGACAACAATCTTTTTTTTTTAAATATTCGGCCACCTGGCCTTTATCAAGTGGTTGACAACAGTTACAAAATATAGTCTAGCCTACATGTTTTCACATCCTTATCATGAAAAGCTTCATTGCAAAATAAGGGTTTTGTAAAAAAAAAAAGAGTGTTGTGTATTTTATTTGTATCAAAATACTCAGTCCCTTTGGAGGATATTTGATTTCATTTTTATTACTGAATAATTAAATAATTACCTATCTGGTTCAAATAATTTGAATTTTTTTTAACGGGAATTAAAATGAGACCAGAAACCGACATTTTTTCTATTTGTTCATTGTTGTGCCCGAACACTGCGGAGCATAAACATGTATGGTAACGAACAGTGACAGATCTTATAATTCCTACAAGAAATGCAAAATAAGGAGTTGGGCAAACACGGACCCTGGATACGTCAGAGGTGGGTTCAGGTGCCTAGGAGGAGTAAGCATCCCCTGTTAACCGGTCACATCCTTCGTGAGCCCTATATCTTGATCAAGTAAAAACGGAGTAACCCGTAGTCAAAATCAGTGTGTAAGGAACGGTCTGACAACCGTTATGAAACATGTAAGACAGCATTCGTCCCAATAACGGGCCGTATCGGCAAACTAGATCATTGTAACGACCGTAGAATTTACGAAAAGCTGATTTTTACCGAGACTGTTGGAACCCCTGTAACGTCAATTTGTTTGTCAGTAGCCTACCTCGATTTAAAAACTGGCCATACGCTGAACAAGGTCTAGCATATCGAATAGATGGTGAGACATAAACTCCATATGCAGGTGAGGATGACATTTGCTACATAAACATGGGAAGTTGACAATGGTGAAAATGAAGTCATGCCGTTTATCATAAAGTTGATAAAGCATACAATTTTCACTTCTAGGTGAGAAATTCCAGTTAAAACAAAGAAAAGGTAATCACAACTAGTTTTGCACAAGACCTTAAAGAAACAGTACTCTAGTTATTCTTTGTACGAGCTATCTCCCTTTTATACACAGTATCAAATCTAATCTCACTCCTCCCATATCTTTAGTTGTTGTTGGTGAATTGTTATTTAACGTCCCACTCATAAATATTTCACTCACATGGAAACGTCACCGTTTGCCGGTGAAGGGCGACAAATTTTGCCTATGATCGGCAATTACGGCCGTAGAGCAGGGAGGGTTCTTTAACGTGCCACCACCTACTGTGACACGGGGACTTTGCATTTACTGTCTTATCCGAAAGACAGTGACATGCAACCGCAGCGTGGCGCTGCGCGGATTCGAACCCCCGACCCTTCGGCTTGAAGTCGATCATGCTAATCACGACCATGATGGCCCCTTTTATACGTGTAAACCCATGCATACAGTATCTCACTCTTTAAATCTAGTTTTAGTGTATTGATTTCTACTTATATAATGTTGTAACTGTTTTACTGCGAAGAATATATTGATAAAATAGATTCTGATCTGATAAATTTATTTTCTAATACTATTTGACATTTATAAAAACCAAGCTTTTGTTTAATGAATACTTTTACTATAACTGTTAAGGTTCAAAACAACACAGCACTCAAGGAAATTCTAAATCAAACGATGCACCGCGATGATTCATATGAAATATTCACAAGATTTTGCAAATAACATGCTAAATATTTCAGATTTTAAGTTATAATTTTTTTTTGCTGCGTCATATTTTGCATTGATCTATTATACATTTGTTGACTGGATGGGAGGTCAACATATGTTATTCGGTACCAGAGGAACAAACTGTTGCCTGAGGCCGTTGACCGAAAACACTGTCTTCAAATGTTTTGTTATACCTTTATTTTTTGTTTTCCACACTCTTCTATTACTTCGTATGAAACCAACCATTTATTGAGATTATATACAGTGAACTTTTCTCCCTATAGAGATATCGCAATAGCTTAATGGCGGAAATGGCCGAATAATGGCGGGGAGTACCGTATATTTATGAACTGTGACGTAAGCGGACAACATTTCAAGCAAAACCATCGAAATGTTTAACGATCAACATCTTTGAGACAAACATCTGAATTTTACGACTTTTTACACTATAGGAGAGTATACAAAATTAAAAGTAAAGGTATTAAAAAAGTATCATCTACTACAACTCGTGAGCGTGTCCGGTCAGCAGGGGAACGCTTACTCCTCCATGACACCTGATCCCACCTCTGGGTTTTCATAGGTCTGTGTTTTTCTGATAATCAGCATATTTGCAAGTTGCCTATTGGCGATTGATACCGTGGTATCTGTAATTTTTATAATATAACTCAGGTTTATTGTTGTTGTTGTATTGTTGTTTAACGTCACACTTTTTCACTGATATGGATACGCCACCTTGTACCGGTGAAGGGCGACAAATTTTGCCTATGCTCGGCACTTATGGCCGTAGAGCAGGGAGGGTTCTTCAAATTACCAACACCTACTGTGACACGAGTCCTCGGTTTTAAATGTGTCATCCGAAAGACAGGTATGGCCAACCGCGGCATGGCGCTGCATGGATTCGAACCCCGGACCTTTCGATTTGAAGTCGAACACGCTAACCATTCGGCCCACTCGGGTTTATCCGATCTGACAAACACCACACGTACCATACATGGAACAAGGACATTATCCTATTCAAGTTTTACTTACTGGTACTATAT
>JACSZP010009544.1:3402-15469 GCA_016161895.1 Pinna nobilis | reverse complement strand
TATATATATACATATGTCTCTCGTCGGATCTTATGTCGACGTGAGGGGGTTCTTTCTGTGGGAAAAACCGATTGCCCGAAAAAATAACCACGTGTCCGAGTTGGCGACAACCATACCATCTCACTTATTCCTCTAGCATATCTGAAGCTCAAACCCGGGGCGCACTGGTGAGATACAAGTGCGCTTACCACTACGTTACTCAGACACCCTTCACACCCATTGTGTAATGGTTAATACAAAGCTCCCCTTTCTGTGATGAAAAACATTGTTACAGATATTTTTTATGAAATATGTGTATGGGAACCACAGATAAAGAGGTCACCTTAAATATTTATGTATTATATTTTTTACTCAGTGCTCCATGCAGCAAAATTAACCAGAAACGTATAAAAACTCAGTGATGCATAATTTCTTATTAATTCATAGTAGCGGTAGCTTAGTGCTGCAATGTCTAGTAATGCAAAATAACTAAGTGATGGAATACTACCTTCTAGATGCATAATAACTTTGAAATGATGCATAATCACCTAATGACAAATAACTAAGTAATAATTTAATAACATATAGCTATTGTAGATCCTTTTATTCGTGAGGAAAATATTTTCACAAAAGAACTTACTCGCAAAAATATCTTCCTTAATATGCAGGCTTGGCAGTAGCAAGCAGCACAGTACATACATTGAAATCTGTTTATAACTTTCCACTTAGGACTCACATAATTCAACGTTTCTTACGAAATACGTTGTAAACAAATTGATAAAAAAAAATGGTGACATCGTGTTGGGAGGGGGGAATATGAGTTGAATGGAATTTAGTCCATCCATATGTGTATGATCAAACATTACGTAACTACTGAATCGCCAAAATGAGGTACCGCGATAATATCTGGATAAAAAAAGTACTCAGCAATTGTGACCCGCCATAAGATTCAGTGCCCAAATGCAGCATTTCGTAAACGTTTTTAAATACGGTCTAGAAATATGACGTCATTATGACGCATAATACTCATAAAATACTCAAAAATACTGCACACTATCATTTTCGGACCCCACATGAAAATGGTATAACTCCGACCCTATATGAGAGTCAATATAAAACTTCTGTTTTGTGTTAAGGGGGTTGTTGCTTTAATATAAGAAAAAATATCAATTTGGCCCAAGTACCTCGTTTGTACAATTGATATTCTTACCAGTTTTTTCTGACAGCAGATCAAAGTATGGAATAGTGAAAGTTGGACCACCTGAACTACCTCTGCTGAAATAGGTGTAATACTTCGCCATTACTGACCGAAGGTTATTAGGGTCTTCAACGATTTGCAAATTGCCAATCTGAAACAGAGCACAGGTCATTACAATGGTACTGTATGTTAAGACCTGCTAATCTGAAATTTTGTTATTCAAACAAATGATATTTTTAACGGCAGGCATGAAAAATCGGATTTAAATTTTAAAGACAGTCCTCATACTTTACAGAGGCATCGAATCAAATCGGGAAAATCAAATCAGGGCATGCGACTTCTCAGAAATACAATGACTTTTATCTGAAGGTTAGGAGAATTTCGGACAAGTTTAATCATCGTTACAATGACTATACTAATATTCCGGCTTGAGTGCAGTTTTGACTATTTTAGACATATTACTCCATCCATGTACCGAATTTTCTTACTTTTACTTTAAGTGTAAAACGAAAGTAAATTTTTTGGCTAGTAAGAGATTTGGCGCTTCCTAGGCACTTGATCTCACTTCTTTTTCAGGATTATCTGTTGTTTTTATATAAATTTTCTTGAGTTAGTATTTTGTTTACTTTTTTCATGTTGTTCTGTTTGATGATTTTTGAAGACATGTAATACATAGTTTTATTCATACAATTTACATCCTATTGATACAGAAAGGTTAAAAACAATGCTTACAAAGTTAATCCTGCATACTTACTTGAACCTCTCCGAATGTGTCGTTATTTTTAGTCTGCTTGGCCATATCTTCTAATTTTTGTATGCCATTTCCGCTTATATCTATTTCAAATAACAAAACATATTTACAATTAAACAGTTATAGAGTGATGGTTTTTTTGTTGATTATATCCCATTCAAACATTTTTCACTTGTAATGAGACGGCGCCGTATATGTTAAAGGGCGACAAAGTTTGCCGATGCTTGACACTTTTGACCGTAGAGCAGGGAGGATTATTGAACGTGCCGACACCTATTGTGGCACGAGACCTCTGGTTTTTTACTTTCTCATCCGAACGACAGGGACAGTCAATCTAAGCGTGGTCTGGGCTCGATCACCAGACCCCACGATCAGAAGTGAAATACTCTTACCACAAGGCCGCGGCTGCCCATATTTTAGTTATTAACCCAGTGACCGAGTTTTATCGTGATGACTGTTGTTTTTAAGTTTTTGAATCAGCGTTTTACGCCTACTTTCTAAAGTGATATAGTTAATTCATAGCAACTGCAACGTCGATACACAACATTTCCTAAAACGTATCATATGCAAAGGACACTGATCCACTTTTCGACATTTTGACAAAATTTAAATCTAAATTATCAGCTTTAAATCTGGTGTCATGATAAAAGGCTGATAACATCAGGTTTACAGTGTACGATGGCAACGTCAAGACGGAAAATAAAATTTCAATTGTCTCCCTTTCTTTTCAAGACACTCCATTGCATGAAAAAGATACCGTATGGTCAACAGCAGAACCACATGAATTATACAATTAAACATTTCATTTTTTTCGGAAAACATAGATTAAAACAAAATAAGAGAATCATGATGCAATGGGAAAACCTTTTGTCAAAATGTACTCGTAAACTTTCTGTCAAAATACAGCAAATTATTGTATAAATATTGTAAATACAGTGTACATACTCTGCACGTTTTTTATACACGGAAGTAGCAAAATATAAGACGAGTACCATCTTATAGTCAAAAAAAAAAAAGAAAACAAGTCATTATTTGAGGTAAAAGTGTCGTTTCCCCATTTAACCCCTACAACAAGGATTATCCTCGTCTTTTGAGATATAAATTCCAATTCTACAAACCAAAAAAGACTAATCTTAGTTATTACAAAAGGTTTTAATCCCCGGGGTCGAAAGGGCTGTTGCTTGGTTAGTTGTATTACTGTTTAACTTCCCACTCAAGACTCGTTCACTTATATGGCGTCGCTGCCGTGTTCCGTTGAAGGACAAAATATTTTGCCTATGCCCGGCACTTCTGACCGTAGAGCAGCAGGGTTCTTTGACGTGTCAACAACTACTGTAACAAGGGTCCTCCGAATGACAGGAGCAGTGGACCGCGACGTCGCTTGGGCTCGAACCCATGACCTATCGCTTCGAAGTCGAACACAAATTACTAGGCGAAGGCTTTCCCTTGAAGTTCTGGTGAACAAGTGTTTCTAGAATTATTTCCAATTATTGTAAACTTACCTCTTCCAAGGGCGTAAGTTAAGATCGTGACACGATTTCCAAGTTGTTCGTTTCTAATTTTGATAACCTCTAAAGGATCTTCGTTATCAGATTGATCCCCATCGGTCATAAACAAAATGACTTGGTCTGGAAAACATATGTACAACAAACAGAATAGGGATATTATAGCAGAATCATATTAAAACATTGAGAGAGAGAGATTTTACTGTTTGTCCTTATTTTTACCGAGTCATTGAGCGACAGAGTGACGGAGAGAAAAAGAGACAAAGACCGTTGCAATAATAGTTGTGAAAAGGGATAGAATATAACATGACCTTCAAAATAGATGATTAAAGACTTTTAGGAAATGAAATTTAAATTCGTGTAAAAAACTCAAAAGCGTTTCTTTTTTAGTTATTAGGTAAATGACCATAGTACTTCGGAGCCATATCATTTTTTAAGAATTCGTTGGAAATGCAACGCATCTTCATCTTAAACCGATATCAGTAATGACCATCATAGAACACACCTCTTTTTTCTCCGTTGATGGAATACTCCGAATTATTGAAAAAGTCAAAGGCTTTCTCAAGGGCCATGCTGTAGTATGTTTCACCGCTAGGTTCCAAGTGATTGATGAAGTCTTTTATAGCTTTCTTATTCGTGCTACTTGGCACCGATAATTTGTTATCGTAGCAATCTCCTGGCGTATTTACGGAACTGCTAAAAGCAATTAAACCAACCTGAAACAGTTCACATATACGTCTTTTTGAAAAAAAAATACAGTAGAAAATGGTGGATAAGTATAGTATGGCAGTTACGGAGTTGTCTGTGATAAATTGTACAAATATACAATCTTAGGACAAACGTAGCATCATGTAACGACAAGAGTGGCATCAGGTGTCTTAGAAATTATTTAAAGGTATTTGCTAATATTACACAGAAACTTACAACAACAAATCGATGTCTCACAATCTAGCGTAACATTTTTGATATTAAGATTATCGTTTAGTTAGCATTCTGGCGTGAACTCATTGCACATTAAAACTACATGTACTTAAGTCTAAATACTTTACTGGATTTTGACCAATTCGGAAACCTGATTGACTTAGCTCTTGGAATTGAGAATATTCTGAGATTGTTATATGAAATTTTAATTTGCAAGTTCACTTGCCATGGGAAATATCGTCCAATCATGGAATTTGAAATAAATACAAAAATAAATGGTTATTTGATCAATTAGTCTGTTTTGATGCAATCAGTATTCGTAATGCTCTAATGTATTTTAGAAAGAGTAAGCAAATGGGTTTTTTTTTCTTGAAAAGAGGTGTTCATGATAAGTAAACCATGACCGAGACAGGCAGAATAGAATATATGCATCTGGGCAACTCAAGTAATTCACATCAAGCAGTAATGGATCACAGGTGAAATTTCAAAATGAAGAAATACCAGGAAATGTTCAAAACTCGAACTGGGATACAAATGACAAGCTGTATTACTGAAACGACCCCAACATAGAAAACGGTCATGAATTCCAAACCGGACCTAACCATATGCCACTACGAAGTCAGAGCCCGCTATTAACATGAAGTATCCATTGTAAATACTTAAGGAAAAACTCGTTCGCCCTCTGATCCTTAGGTTGCAGGTTCGGACCAGCGCTGTGAAGTCGGGTGACTCTTCCTGTCTTTCGGAAGAGACAGCAAAAGCCTATGTCCCTTTTCATAGTGGGTGTCGGCATATCAAAGGACACTCTCTTCTCAATGAACGTATTTGCCGTTTATAAGCTGAATCGACAGTGACGTCTCCATTTAAACGAAAGTTTCCTTGGTGAAACATTTCTATATCAAAGACAAAAGCAACTGAAACAATATACAGTAGAACTTGCACTAGCGACCACATGTATTTAAAACCCACCTGGTCACAAAGGCCAATTTTTGCTGCCCAAAATAGTACAAGCTGTGTACAAATTAACCTCTATTTAAAGACGCATTATCTTAGCACGTGACCTGATACCTACCCGATCTTTAGGATTCAGAGTATCGACGACTGTCTGTGCTGCGTCACGTGCAAAGATGATGCGTGCTCGGTTGTTTTCCTGTGTGCTCATAGACTTTGAAGTGTCCATCACTATAACAACATCCTTATGCATTGCAGAAGCCGTCGCAGTGTAGTAGGGCCTATAATTGATGATAAAGTAGTCAGTAGTCGTGTTCGTTATACCATAATGATGTAAAAACAAATCAGCCAAACTTGTTGATATCGATAATAATATGATATGTTAGTAATCAAAATAATGCAAATACCAATAATATTCATTGCCATTTTAAACGTGTCGTGGTATTTGTTCCTTTTGTCGACTTAGATATCCAATATCAATACAGTAATTTGTTTTTTGAAATTTTGCAAATACTTTAAGTCTCACAATGCAGAAACCTAAGACGAAAAGATCATATTAAGTGTAAATAAACACTGTGCCATTAAAATGCGTAAGCACATAATGACTTTAGATACATGTGTACATACATATAGGTCAGATACAGAAAAGTATTTGTTGGCTTAAACATCCTTGGATCCGGAAAAATCTTGTTTTTGTGACTGTCATATACAAGAAACAGTTAATAGACTCTTAAAGATTTACGTTAGCGAATTTATCATCAATACACATTCAGAGAGAGAGAGAGGGGGAGAGAGATTCTAAGAAAAGCAGAGACAGGCGGAAGAAAACAAACAGAGCGAGAGACAGAGAGACAAAAGTAGGCAGACACCCAGAGAGAGGCACACTAAAACAAAACAGACATAGGCAGAAGGCAGGTGTAAAAGATACATACACACACAGATAAATAAACAAACCAAAACAGACAGAGAGGTGGGTAGAGAGAAAGAGATTAACACAGATAGGCAGAATGACAAACAGAGGAAAACTGACATCTAAAAAGCAAGACAAAGAAAACTGATAAAGGGACAGATATTTCAAATAAACAACACCTGTATCTTGGGTCGTAGTTATAACAGTTAGTTGAGAACTTCTGAGCCGGGTAAGTTATAAAAGATCCGTCTTCCCCACCGAAGTATTGCCATAGAAGATCCGGGTTCAGGTCGTAGTTTTCTTTTAATGCCTGTTGTATTCTAGCTGTTGGTATCTTTTTAACCGTTGGAGTGTCAGGCGATTCTGAGATACACGCCGTCGTGAAATTTACCTAGTAAAGAAAAAATACAGCTAAAGAAGGATTCGTTTAATGATTTCATTTTTCGTAATTTGGTGAAGGCTGTGACCAGAATAAATCATGAATTTTGATAAAAGAATATTTTTAACTTCAGTAATTTCCCTCTGTTTTGCCAAATTTCGCATATTCCAAAGTGTTAAATCTTTCTTTATTTGATCCATTTTTGGACTATAGTTTAGATCATCTATGTTACTTAAATCTGGGGAAAATGTAAGTCCTAGGACATTTAACGGATAACTTGTCCATTTCAAGTGTTCGACTGCGAATCGGACGATCCGGGTTCGAGCCGCGTCAGCGCCATTCCGCGGTTTGCCGTCCCCGTCCTTCGGATGAGACAGTAAAAAGTGAGGCACCGTGTCACAGTAGGTGTTGGCACGTTAAAGAACCCTCCCTGCTCTACGGCCAGCAGTGCCAAGCATTTGGCAAAATTTGTAGCCATTCACCGACACACGGTGATGTCTCCATATGAGTGAAATATTCTTGAGTGGAACGTTAAACAACAATACCATACCATACATAAGGTTAATACCATAAATATTTGGCATAAGGTCAGAGTATAGAGACAACTGAAAAGGTCAATCAAGTGCACATTTCAGACCTTCTACGATACCTTCTAAGAAACAGGCAAGTACTGTTTGCATACTACAACAAATATAATTCTCCTCCGAATGTTATGTGTTTAATTTTATGTAATGTATTTATTTTGTCTATTGTAAGTGAATTGAATCTTTGCTGATGCACACAATTTTATAAAAGAAAACAAACGTAAAATGTGCTAATTAATGGTGATGATTGGATTCGTAATAGATTTCGCTTGTCAGAAAGGAACTTGATAATAAGGATAATTTTTGGGGAATGAAATTGATATCAGTGCATTCGGTTTAGCAGGTAAAATGCTCGTAAGAATCTGATATGTCATCTTCATTTTTTCCTAATATACCCGTTTATGCTCATATTCAATCATGGATTGGCTCCTCAGAGGACCATATATACTACAAAAAGTAAGTCAATCTCTATAAATAGTGCTTTTAGATAAGATTGCAGAAAAGGAATTTGTTGCAAAAATGTATCGTGGAAATAGTATAATTTGAAATTGACTTATTACCTGTAGAACGTTCAACCATGGGATTGCATCGATCTCTAGAAAAAATGTATAGGCGATGGTATGCTCATTCGCCATAATGTCGCTCTTAATAGTTATGTTGTGAGCACCTAAAGTCATCCCCGGTTTTAAGTGGATTTTGTGTTACTCTGTTGAAATCTGAATGCACATAGGTGTCATCGATTTTCCTTGTGTGTGTGTGTGTTTTTTCTGCAACTCCAATTGTCCAAGTACTATGTTCACGCATGCGTAATTAAGTTTGACGCCCGTATCAGTCATCATTCTTGCATTTATAGTGCTCGTCTTTTCTCCGGTCTTTTTTTCTAAAATAAATTTGGGATTTCAAAACGACGAGTATACTAATATAGTCAAACCTCGCCTGAAGTCTAACACAAAAATCACTTCACGATAAGAACCATCAAAATTAAGTCTGCAGTTCATAATTTTAGGAAATTCCTGTCTAACTTACGGAGATCGCCCAACTAATCAAATCAAAGTTAGCCATTCATTTGGGTGGTCTTAAAATCAAGGTTTTATTGTATTCAACTGAAATCGCCTTGTAGTGAAAATTCAGCAATGTGATCAAACTTTTCATAAGCGAATTATATTTTAACTTGATATTTTAATGATTCAAAACTTAGTAACTAGAGTTGTCATTAGCGGATGGTTTCTTATAGCCTATTAATTGCTGACATTATGAATAAAAACCGTGGCGAAGAATAGAATTACGTGCTGCTACAGGTAATTCTGTACCAACCAGGATATAGGTTTGATTTGAAAATTCGGTTTGTTTTTGTTTTTTTTGTTTTGTTGTTGTTTAACGTCCCACTCAAGAATATTTCNNAACACCTACTGTGACACGGGACCTCGGTTTTTACTGTCTCATGCGAAGGACAGGGACGGCCAACCGCGGAGTGGCGCTTACGCGGCTCGAACCCAAGTCTCCCGATTCGCAGTCGAACACGCTAACCACTCGGCCACGGAGGCCCCGGTTTGTTTTTTACATTTTTTACTAAACAATATATAGTACGTTGCATAATACACAAAGTAAACCGGCTTTATTTATTATTAGACAACTTGATGGATTTTTTCAGTTTATGATATACTTTACTTGTGATCAGCTTCAAACAAAGTATTGTGAAATACATTTTTCGAATCAAGCAGATAACGATAAAACATCCGTTTAAATGACTTTTTGTTTTCCATTATTTCGGTATTCGGGATTCGGTAGGTAAAATAACAGAAAGCCGTGTAGTTTGCCAATAACAATTCGGGAAACGTACTTCCTATCGGGGTTGCTTTGTTATTTTGTTAAACTACCCATCTAAGAATTTATCAAATATTCTAATACATCACCGAGTTCCCTGGAAATATGTTAAATTAAGGATTATTTTTCATTTCATACTATTTAACCGCTCAGTAGCTGTCGGGTGAGATAAGTAGTTCCTTTTTCTGCCCTTATCGATATTTACTTTCTTTTCTTCACACCATTTTGATGGAAACTATTTAAAAAATCTGCATTACCCGTTATCCGGTCTGTTTGTCATTTCTAGTATTCCACCCGTGTGGTTCCACCACCAGTCGCGGAGAGTAAAATGGGTCAGATGTAAACTGCCAATGGCGGCGACAACGTGGGAAACACGGCTTGCCTACGGGTCAACTGATTTTAATATTTAGATGCTTTACCAAAGGAATATACTACAAAGAGTTTGAAAATAACTTGAAATAAAGAAGGCAAGTATTTCTTGTTCTTGACAACTGAATATACTCACTGCAAGTCTAATTTTAATGCATGATTCGATCAGCTGATCAATCCATTGATTTGAGATTCATACAATGCCGGTGCTTTAGGCTAGTTTCTATGTAAACAAACTCGAGCTCCTCACTAAAACTTGGCTAATGTTTTATCTGCTTCACCGATGTTATCATTAAAAACAGCTCCTCGGCTCCGGGCATCTTAAATGTTTACGCATAGCCTCGACATGACGAGAAAGTCGTACTGTGACGTAGCCAGCAGACGAACAAAATCGGAAAAAATGACGGAGCCATTCCTGACTGGCTGAGTCACTGTGAGCGGGATTTTTTTTCGTGTAATGATATTTATGCTCGTTAAGAACAAGCAAATAAATTTATAATTTGTATTCATTCATGTGAAATTTCAGAGGCTTGTATTTATAATACCTTTAATATTAATAGAAAGGATTTCTCCGATGTTAAATTATTCTTCCGTCAACTTAAAGTTAAGCGGTTCCCTTCGGTAAAGGTCACGTGCCTTACTGCATTTATTGAATGTTAAACACTAGTACAATATAGGTGCAAGGAAGGGAATAACAGTCGGTTTGTAAATATCTTAAATTAAGAATGTTGGTTTGCAAGACAATCAGTTGAACACGGCCCAACAGTCTCGCTCCCTACTCAAGTAAATTGAAGAATACTCAAGAAATTCTGGGGCAACAGGTTTATATTTGACCAGCCTCTTAGTATCAAATTCAAATATTTGGTCATTTTGAAACTGAAAAAAATGTCAGGTTACTGCAAAAGGCAACGGTCAACAGTTAAAGAGTACTTTAATTTCGCGACAGTCGTGTTGTCCCACGGCTATTTTGAAGATATCTCTGAATAAGATTCAGGAAGTTTGTTATAGAGAGAGTCGGATGATAAATTCTTTTGTATTGGAAGAAGTCCCCGAAGCCCTTCCGGGACAACAAAACTCACCCCGGATTTAAGTGGAGTGCATGTTACTCTGCTTACAGTTTATTTGTCGAATAGTGGATAACTGCTCATAGTTGAGTCCCATGTTTGGACCATGGTGTTGACTGTCAAACGAATTTTCAAGTGTAAGTGTCCCTTACTATTTTCTACTTTCTTTTTGTACGAGCGCTGGTAACATTTAGTAATTCTTTAACGCTACCTTATGTAAATGAATTGACGCTTCACATAGTATCAATGGAACGATGGAAAACTGCAACACTGACCTCGGGATAAGTCGTCTCATCCGAAAGATGGGACAACTCAGAATGAAAGGCAAGTATTGTACTTCCTATCCATGAACGTCTTAGAGAAATCATTATTGAAAAAAAAGAATTTCAATTTTTCGTCTAATTACTTTCAAAATTTCAATATTTATTTTGTATCATCTATTTGGGGCTGGTTTTTCTTCGCTCTATTATGAAGTTGGGCTTTGCCAAACAAATTGTATAATTCTATTTAAGAATAAACACATGTACTAGTATCAATTGCACTGAGGGAATACGGCTTTGGTGGCCGAGTAGTTTGCGTGTTCGACTTCGAATCGAAGGGTCCGGGGTTCGAATCCGCGCAGCGCAACTCCGCGGTTGGCCGTCCCTGTCTTTAGGATGAGACAGTAAAAACCAGTGTCCCGTGTCACAGTAGGTGTTGGCATGTTTAAGAACCCTTCCTGCTCTACTACCAGCAGGGCCGAGCATTGACAAAATTTGTCGCCCTTCACAAGCACACGGCTACAGTTTGGGATACCCTTTTCAGCCCAATGATCCTGATTTCTTAGCACACATAGATACATGAAGTCCATTTCTCAGCCAATATTTTCGTACAATAAAAGACAATTTCATGGTTGTTAAACCATAATTAAACAAAGAGAGCAACACGGGAAACACCAATCGCCACCTTAGGTGTCTAGGTAGCGTAGTGGTTAGAGCAATCATCGCTCACCAATGCGACCAGGGTTCGATTATTGGATATGGCGGTGTAGTATGTGAGACGGTATGCTGGTCGTCAACTCGAACACTGGATTTTCACCGGGCACACCTGTTCTGCCCACAACACAACCCTCCGCACGCCTACATCAGGACCAACGAGATATATGAACACAGTACATTTTTGTTAATTGTTGTATACTAAATAGAATTTAAACTTCTTTTACCTCCACCCTGAACTTTAAATCTGCCGTACCGGTCACCGTGCAGCAATGTGGTAGGGAAGAAGTCTGACCAAAGTTTTGATAATCATTTTCAACCGCTGCTTTTATTGCCTCTACGGCTTTTGTTAACCTCCCAAATTTTGTTTCTAGAGAACTCGCCATCTACAAAACAAATTGAAATTGACACTTTTAAGAATGAACGGGAATTTGATAGTTAGCAGAGGAAGAAAAACATGTATGTATGTGTGTATGTATGTAGGTAGGTAGGTAGGTAAGTAGGTATGTATGTATGTATGTATGTATGTATGTATGTATGTATGTATGTATTTTTAAGAAAGTATTTAGTATTGATGATACATTAGTATTGATAATACATTTTGTTAAATGAACCACACAGAAGAATCGGTCATTCATCTGGCGATATCGCTGAATGC